>JAODOY010022179.1:0-24509 GCA_025399855.1 Forbesichthys papilliferus
GTACCCGTGATCTTGTTCTTTCGGTCATGACCCACCCTTCATGACCATAGGTGAGGGTAGGAACAAAAATTACCCGGAAGATCGAGAGCTTTGCCTTCCGGCTCAGCTCAACGGTGCGGTAAAGCGATTGCAATACCGCTCCCGCTGCTCCAATTCTCCGGCCAATCTCCCGCTCCAATGTCCCCTCACTCGCGAACAAGATCCCGGGGTACTTAAACTCCTTCACTTGGGGTAAGGACTCATTCCCTACCCGTAGCAGGCACTCCATTGGTTTCCTGCTGAGAACCATGGCCTCAGATTTTCAAAACACAATACAAATCGACTTATAGAATGCATGTATTCTGATTCATATAACTAACCCCCGTCACTACAATGTAAGGATAAGTGTGCCTTGGGAGCCTTTACCAGGAGCACAAGGCACAAGGCTCCAAACAAAATTTCTCAGGAAACACACAAACCTCTCCACCATTTTAAGGTGATGGTTCCCGGAGAGGAAGGTTAAAAGTAAAAAAGAAAAACATATGATCTATATTCTTAATAAAGACAAGCAACAATATCTGTCATTTTACACATTATGTTGTATGTTATTAAAAAGCGAACACTTCTTTCACCAAACCATCAAAAAATACTTGTAGTTTATTAAATATATAAGGTTGTGTTATATATAAGTTGATTTACCCCAAATAGTTTAATATATTTTGTCATCATTTTGACTAAGTGCATTTGTAAGCCTATACTACTGTGAGAGGTAATGTTTGCATGGGAACTGAACATATTAAACATTTTTTATTAAAACAGACTGATGCAGTTTTTGTATTTGCTGATGCTTTATTGGCAGTTTGCACTCATGTTACAATTTAAGCATTAAACAGTCATAATTAAAAGTAAAGAGAAAAGCATATGATCCATTTTGACATGATACAAAAAAACATATCTGCTTGAATCATTTTATTACATTATGTTGTTAAAGCATGAAAATACAGGAAAGCTTTGATATTTTTATTTGAACATCCATTTCAACACTTGGCCTTAATCTGACTGACTACTTGAATTAGCCCATTGTGGCCATGTTTTTCCTGCCAGAACTCCATTTCTAGAGTGAAAGACTTTAGCCAGAAGAGCATTTATGGGGCTCGGGATGTAATCTTGACACTGTGGACCACCAAGACTGGGTGCACATCGCACCTTGTATGTAAAGTATAATGTACCATGTTTAAACATGCAGGTGTTCATCTCTTTCCCACTATACAGGTCAAAATAACATTCACCAAGCAACTCTCTGATTGCGAGGTCGTCATTATCGTAAACTTCGAATCTGAGCTGGTTTGCCATGGTAATCTGGATAGATCCAAAATTAAACCTCTCAGACCAAACTGGATTATCATTGTTCTCTATAGTACTTGTACGTTTATTCAGTTTACCATATGATACCTCCACAGAACTATCAGTCTTGGTAAAATAATCACCGTACAGTCCTTTTGCATATAGATCATATACCTTTAATGTTGCAAGGCCTTTCCCTGTAGGACAACAATTGGACCTGAGGTTCTGGTTGCTGTTGCAGACACAAGCACAACGGTCCCTTGCGCTCGACTTTTGTCCAACCTGACAGGATTCAGAGCATTTTTTGGTGAGCGCATTCTCCATAATGTAGGCCTCTACTGCTTTCTTTAATGGAGCACTGACTCGATGATCCTCTTTTAATATTGTGTGAAGGGGCTTTATAGTGTATTGCACCACATCTGGTATGGTGGACAACGACCTTACCCATGCTGAATAGGCAGGCTTGTTTGATTGATCTGTGAAAAGAATATTTCCATCTATCTTTCCACCACTGACTTTGACTTTATGGTCATTATACCTGCTGCTGAAACTCATGCCATTGCCTGTCTTTTTACGTTTTCCCTGACAGTGTTGGAACTCTGCTTTCACCTTAGAAGTTAGGTCCAGTGTGGCTGAGATCTCAACTCCCAAACAGTCCTTCACTTCTGTCTCTGTCAGTCCTTCAATAGATGCCTGGCACATCCTGACTGAAGTCAATGCCTTTATCTCCCCTCCCAGATATGCTTGCTGGATGTAATGTGTGCCATACTGGTCTATCAGACTGGTAAACTTTAGCTTGTTTTTTTCTGAGTAAACTGAAGGGAGGCCGTTAATGGACTTTTCGAAGTCGTGATGGAGTGGAGGGTTTGATATCAGGCCATATCTGAAAGATAAAGAGTTTTTTACACAGTGAATCACAATGTGGCCTTGCCAAGCAAATAAGTTATAATATTGAAACCCATCTATTTGCATATAAATCATTTTAAAATAATTATGTAGATTGTAAAAACACATTTTATGCAGGGAGACAACTTTACTATTGTCATCAGATTACTTACTGGATGATGTTATTCTTTTAGTAAAATATACATATTTACAATATTTATTTAGTAAACTATAATTTAGTAAACTAATACAAAAAGTTAGAAAATGCATAGTAGCCATTTACCCTTATTTCAATCATTCAAACCATAATTAATTAAATGTACAGTAAAAAACAAAAAAAATACACAAAATTAAAACATGTTCATAGGGAAGATATGCAAATATCGTCAATGAAAAGAGGTGCAAATAATTATACATATTAGGAAAACTAGGCATTAATGGGTTTTAATGGACATACAGTTTTGTTCATTAACATAATTATAATATATTAAATGGCAGAATACGCAGAATCTAGTTCAGTTAAAGGTTTGAAGAGAAAGTTTGTTTTGTATGTCAGTACCTCAAACAAACACACTTTTTTAATTCACATTTATTTATTACATGCTTTATTTAATTGTTTCTTATATTTTTAAATGTATACTCCTGCCTTAGTCAATATTTTTATACTTTGTCTTTATATTAGCATACAGTATTTACATTGTAAGTTGTCCTTGAGTGTCTTGAAAGGCATCCTCAAATAAAATGTATAATTATTATTAACATTTACTAATTAAATAAATAATAATCTTGTAAATGTAGATTTTATTAGTATTAGTATTATCATTTTTATTATTAAATTCCTAAATTGTCAGTGTAAATATTGTATATTGTGAAAATGTGTGTAATCTTACCTGTATACATTACATTTGACAGAATGGCGAACAAAGAAATATCTGTCCTGTTTTGACTGCTCCATTGCTTCGCGGACATCCCTAGAGTGGGTACCTCCAAGTTCTGCTCCTAATCCATAGACTTCGAGGCCAACCTTCCAGCTGTTGCTCACTGATGATGTGGATTCTTTGGTGAGAGCTTCACTGGAGTCATATAATTGACTGCTGACACCCATTGAGCACTTGGGGAAGGTTCTCCAGTCTTTCACAGCGACTGGAATCTTTTGCATTTTTCCCAAGTAGTCATTTTTGCCTAGAGTGCAGGTTCCATTGCCGTTTTTCCACGCCTCAACATCGATGACATAAGTACCTTTCCGCTCTGCTGTGACTATATCGAATCCTTCTCCTCCCAGGTTGTAACCAGGTACAAACTCAGCATTTTCACACTCTTGTGGGCTACCGAGGATGTTCACCTCTAAACGTGATGGCAGAGATGGTGGGAACCTTGCCCAAAATGTGAGCATGAGTGGCCACATCTTTGCCATCTAAATGAAATGAAACAGTAAACAAACAGCAGAAATGGATTGGCAAAGTTAATATAAATTCATACAATGTATTTAGTGTACATAACAATAATGAAATACTGTATAAACATTAACACTATACATGTTTCAATACAGCCACCTGTTCAAAAGAGTCCTCCCTCTTACTTCAGGGCCAAAGTAAAAACAAGTTACAAGGGTATACTTTTCAGGTCCTGACCCATAAGAGGTTAGTGGACAATAGCTCTGGTAAACGTTGTCCACCTTTAAATGGTTCAAGATGTCTTGGAGGTGGAGCCTTGCAAACTCAATACTCACAATCTAAATATTGTCTTTTCTAAAATTAATACATACATACACACTCACAACCACATACCTCACACCTGTAGGTGTGAAGTATGTGGCAAAGGATATTTTTTGACAAAGGCCAGACTGCTATGATGCTGTGTGGGTTTCACTCATTATGAGTCATTGTAATAAACTAAAGGTACTTTTCCTATGGTACCGGCTCGACTCTTTACTCGCCTCGCCTACAGTAACACACTTAAGTGTGCAGCTTCACGTTGCAGATCAAGGTGCCTAAAAATGTAATACTCAACAAAAGTAAAAACTTGCCAATCTCTTCTCGAGGGATAGACCAGTGAGGGATGGTTTCCAGTCGATCACATGATGAACTTTTAGATTGTTTCACTTAAAAACTTAAAAATGTGCACGTATTTTTAACGGTGGTCATTGTTGTTTGTGTTATATATTTTCTTGCTTTCTGTTATGCCGTTTTAATTAAAATTATTAATAGTTTACTTACCCCCGCCCCCCCCCCCCCTTCACACACACACACACACACGCACACACACACACACAGAACACATTAAACCATTCACGAACATTGAAATGAGTTCTTCTTCAGGGTCGTGACTCATTGTGTCCTTTGAGACATCCTGATCACTTTTATGTTTAAGTCAAGTCAGTTTATTCATAAAGCACATTTAAAAACAGCCAATGCTGACCTAAGTGCTGTACCATGTTCTTCCCTTTGCCTTCCCAACACCAACAGGTATGCTATATTTGTCTGTCTGCCTGCCTACCTATTGACCATCCTGCCCTCAGGGTTGGGAAGAAACAAATTACATGTAATCAGTTACTTGTAATCTGACTATGAAAAAACAGTAATTACAGTTACAGCTAAAATAGTGGAATCAGAATAATACAGGTATTTTTTTTAAATGAGATGATTACTTCTAGGACTACTTTTAAATATAAAAGGGAAGTTTGCAGAAGAAAAATGCAGAAAACAATTGTATGTTCTCTAATTAACCTTTCATTAATGTCAATCAATAAATGTAATTAAGCCCTACTGTAGGGGCCAATACTGTATGCTGCTGTATTATATTGATGTTCTATGTTTGTACACTTGGTGGCGCTATGACTATGTTCTGGCTTTCATGTATTAAGATAGCACGTTCACTGTTGATGTCAGGTGTTGAACCTGGAAGGGCAATTGGTTTTTGACCGCTAAGGCGGCAGGTATGTCTTGTGTTACGCTATAGTATAGGCAATGGACAAACATTTTCTTGGAGATAAATAAATGGATAACAAAGCAACCAAGAACAGCATGTCGGCTTTTTTCAAAAGACACAACCATGCGGTAAGCGCATCAACCAGATCAATCCTGGGTACAACATCGTAATAGCCAGTAACATTTGGTTGGGCTTCTACAACTACCTTAATCTGATCCCCTGCGCAACATATACATTCACTTGGCGTGTCAAACCCTCCACTTACCTTTCTTAAAGATTGGGACCACCACTCCAGTCTGCTATTCCAAGGGTACTGTTCCCAAAGTCCATGTAATGTTGTAGAGATGTGTCAACCAAAAAGTCACGCTACCTTCAAGCCTTTTAAAATCTCTGGGCAAATCTCATCCACACCTGGTGTCTTGCCCTTAGCTTATTAACCACGTCAATGACCTCTGCCAAGGAAATAGATTTAGGCCCATCAGGTAGTTACATCCCTGACTCCTCCATGGAGGGCATGTCAGGTGGATTTAAGAGAAACTCATAATGCTACTTCTACCTTTTGACAATGTCCTCAGTCGACTTAGCGTTTGCTTAGAACAGATTGGCTGGTGTCCCGCAGTCCTTTCCTGAGTTGCCGAAGTCCTTTCCGGTTGCCAAGTGGTTTTCCATAAATCAAGTCAAGTATATTTATATAGCCCTTAATCACATTACAGTCTAAAAAGGCTGTACAGTCCACATTTTACAAGGAAACCAACAACACCCCCTTAACCAGCTCCTTCCCCCGGGCAAGGAAAACCTACCATTAAAAACCCTGTGGGGAGAAAATGTTGAAACCTTGGGAAGGGACCACAGAGGAAGGAATCCACCCTTCCATGATGGTTAGGATGCAATAGGTGTCGATAGGGTAACAAGAATGAACAATTATATATTGAACAAGAACTAACACATTGTAGAAATTTAAATTATATTGTGGTTAGTAAATAAGGAGTGGTCAATGTAGTATTGACAGAGGAGATTTGTCCCAGGTCTGAGGATGTGTCCTTGTACTAGTCACGACCAGGTCCGCACAACAATCATTTTGGTCTGTATAGCACTACCCTAACACAGGAGACATGGCTGTGGTAAAGGCAGCCCCCGCCATCCACACATTGTCCAGGACCATGGCAGTATCTCACCTTGACAACACTCCCTTACAGAGCAGGAGATGACCAACTGTACCCAGAGATGGGGACTCGAGTTTGCAACTTGGACTCGAGTCGCACTTAAGTTGCACACACAGTGACACTTATTTATGAAACGTGCGTACGACAGAAATCTATGCGTACGATCATTTCAACGCAAAGGTTGGCATTTATCTGGACCTAATTGGACATGAGCGGTGGCAACGATCAAATCTCACGTCAAGTCTTAACTTGTGTACGCAAGTTTTCGAGTCGTCTAACTTGCAGTGCAGCATAGTGCAGGTGGCGGATAATTATCTGTAAATAGTTTTTAGACCATATTCTGCTTCTGACAGGCATTTAGGAGTAAATATTAATTTAAATATATGACGGCAAAATAGTATATTTTGTAAGACCAGTGTAGTCCGCGGTAATAAGCTTATAGCCTGCATGCCAAAGAAAGCAACATCATTTTGGCCTGTTCTGCATAGCGCAGGTTAACAGGGTGTTGTTATTTGATAATCCAATCTGACGCAGACAATCTAAATTGCCAAAACAGCCATAGCCTGCTCAGCACAGCCCTAAAGTGGGGCTTTTCAGATTCTCAATTTTTAAAGGCTAAACACCACTTATCTCTGATTTAGTCAGAAGAAACATCATTAAAATTAATAAATAATAAAAATATCTAAACATCTAATATTTATTAGAAGAATTACCTTTGAGTTGTTTTCAGACCAGGCAGGCATTTAAGCATGCCAATGCTTCCACATAGTCATTAAATAGCCTATCAACCCATATCTGGTTGTTAAATATAGGCTCATATAGATTATGGCAAAATATTATATTTTGTAAAGCCAATCTATTTCGTGCATGAAAGAGAGAGGTGCTTTGGCCTATGAGGTTCTGCAGATTAACAGACTGTTATTTGATCATGGTGACAGAATATAGCCTGTGCCCAAAGATCCCTCTAGATGTAGTGGTTCACTACATTCAGGTTAATTAAAAAAATAAATAAAAATAAAGACCATAATATTTGATTGATCTGAAACGCCATAAAAATTGACTAATAAATAAACTTCCCAACCTTTTATTTAAATAGGCTATGATAAATCGGCTATGCCTAGTATAATAGACTAGTATGCCTATATTTAGGCTTTAAATAGCCAGGACAAAGGTGGTGCGTAACGTTCGCATACCTCTTCTCCAAGCCGGTCGAGAGAAGTAACTCATCATGAATGTATTACAACTCTCCATGTCGTAAATCGTAGGGGCGAGGCCTCTACACAGGCCCTCTCGTGCGCGTCATTTTACGTAGCCGATAATGTAAATGCGCCAATTTCAGCATTAAGAAGTTTTTGCTAATGTCTGGAATTGTGTCGACTGGTTTAGCGTGTGGAAATATGGATACATGTATGGATTAACCTGCAATAAAGAAAAAAACGGTCCCGTGACGAGCAATGAAAACAGTAAACCTGGTGAGTCATGCCCATTTTTCCTTTTCAACACCTGTCTGTCTTTACACCATGACGCGGACCCATAGCGCGGAGTCGCGGATGCTAAATAACTGAAAGACACAGAACAAGAGTGGGCTCTTACTCCAAAGACTTGAGACTCGACTCGGACTTGGACTTGTGACCATAAGACTTGAGACTTGAGTTGGAGTCTATCTCAAAAACTCGAGACTTTACTTGGACTCTACCTGAAATACTCGAGACTTGACTTGGACTTGCAAAAAATGACTTGTGGGCATCTCTGGGTACCATCCAAACATTATCAAAGATTATTATGTCAGCTTCTCCCATTCACCACACATTGGCTCTGCATATAGAGCTCTATCCCTATACACATGAGACATGGCTGCAAGAATGGCAGTCACCGCCATTGACACATTGACCATGGCAGCATCTCCCTATAATGACACAACACCGGGCGTGAGCCGTACAATCCACGCAGTTTCCAGGATCGTGACAGCATATCCCATTTACAACACTGGGGGAATGAGGAAGAAGGGCCCGAAACACACACGACACAAAGGAGCCTAATGTCAACCCATTTAGGCCCCAAAGCAGAGGGGACCACACAGTAACTGTTGTTAACTAAATGCCTGACTATGAAAATAGGTGTTAAAAAAAACGTTTGAATTGACAGCTGGTAGGGAGTTCCATAATAGTGGGGCCCTACATGAGAATGCTCCAAATCCTGCTAATTTCTTTTTAACTTTAGGAATGTATAACAAGCCTGCATGTTGTGAGCGTATGGCTCGGGATGGAACCTATGGTATCACTAGGTCAGATACTGTAGATAAGAAGGTGCCAATTCATGTATTGTTTTATAGGTAAACAATAGAATCTTAAAATCATATCTCAAGTCCACCAGCAAAGTTCTAAGGTTGCCACCAGCAGAACAAATCTTTCACCAAACCATCTAAAAAGTACTTGTATGTTATTTAATGTATAAGGTTAGGTGTTATATATGAGGTAAATGCCTCTACTACTGGGGTCTAAGATTTGCATGGGAACTGAACATGTTAAACCTTTTTAATAATAAAAACAGATGGATGCTATTTGTGTATTTGCTAAAGCATTATTTGCAATTAGCACCCATGTTACAATTTAACAATGTCATAATTAAAAGTAAAGAGAAAAACTAACATGATCCATATTGACATGATAGAAAAAACATATCTGCTTGAATCATTTTATTACATTATGTTGTTAAAGCATGAAAATACAGGAAAGCTTTGATATTTTTATTTGAACATCCATTTCAACACTTGGCCTTAATCTGACTGACTACTTGAATTAGCCCATTGTGGCCATGTTTTTCCTGCCAGAACTCCATTTCTAGAGTGAAAGACTTTAGCCAGAAGAGCATTTATGGGGCTCGGGATGTAATCTTGACACTGTACCACCAAGACTGGGTGCACATCGCACCTTGTATGAAAAGTATAATGTACCATGTTTAAACATGCAGGTGTTCATCTCTTTCCCACTATGCAGGTCAAAATAACATTCACCAAGCAACTCTCTGATCGCGAGGTCGTCATTAACTTTGAATCTGAGCTGGTTTGCCATGGTAATCTGGATAGATCCAAAATTAAACATCTCAGACCAAACTGGATTATCATTGTCCTCTATAGTACTTGTACGTTTATTCAGTTTACCATATGATACCTCCACAGAACCATCAGTCTCGGTAAAATAATCACCGTACAGTCCTGCATATAGATCATATACCTCTAATGTTGCAAGGCCTTTCCCAGTAGGACAACAATTGGACCTGAGGTTCTGGTTGCTGTTGCAGACACAAGCACAACGGTCCCTTGCGCTCGACTTTTGTCCAACCTGACAGGATTCAGAGCATTTTTTGGTGAGCGCATTCTCCATAATGTAGGCCTCTACTGCTGCCTTTAATGGAGCACTGACTCGATGACCCACTTTTAATATTGTGTGAAGGGGCTTTATGATGTATTGCACCACATTGGGTATGGTGTACAACGACCTTACCCATGCTAAATAGGCAGGCTTGTTTGATTGATCTGTGAAAAGAATATTTCCATCTATCTTTCCACCACTGACTTTGACTTCATGGTCATTATACCTGCTGCTGAAACTCATGCCATTGCCCGTCTTTTTAAGTTTTGCCTGACAGTGTTGGAACTCTGCTTTCACCTTTGCAGATTGTGCCAGTGTGGCTGAGATTTACCGGTATACATATGTGTAATATACAAAATCTGCAGGATCTTATTCAGATAAAAGGTTGAAAAAAAATTAAATTAACTGTCAGCTGTTTTACCTCAAGGGTGCCATTGCATCCACTGTTATTCAACTTGCTTGGCATGCGTAGACTTCATCGTGTGGCGTCACTGACTAATCCTGGACCCGCTTGGCATGGCTCGATTTTTCACATCACTGGATTTGCCCAATGACTAGGAATGGCAGATCCTCATTTCTCTCTTCTTTCTCGGCTTGTTCAGAGCCCCCGCAATCTTCCAGTGTCAGGTTGATTAGGTGCTGTGGCCGTATCTCCTGCTGCCCACATTGACGAGGTCATTGATAAAATGGCCAAGGAGAAACACATACTGCAATGTACAAATTCTTCTGACTAGACACTTAACAGACATTTATACTATTGGCAAAAGAAGGGTGGCAAGGAACATTTTCAAGTGTTCTGCAAGAGGTAGAAATGTACAAAGATAAAACAATGATGTGTTTACAGTGGTAATTAATCAAGATACAAGGGAATATAAACAAATTCACTGAACAAAATTATAAATGCAACATTTTTGTTTTTGCCCCTATTCATCATGAGTTGATCTCAAAGAATCTCATACTTTCCCTATGTATACAAAATACCTATCTCTCAAAGTATTATTCACAAATCTGTCTAAATCTGTGTTAGTGAGCAGTCCTCTGTTGCCTAGATAATCCATCCACCTCACAGGTGTGCCACACCAAGAAGCAGATCAGACCGCGTGAGTATTGCACAGGTGTGCCTTAGTCTGTCTATAATAAAAGACCACTCGAAAGTGTGCAGTTTTACTGTATTGGGAGGGTCCGGGGGAGTCCTGTATCTGATGTGACACATATCCTTCACATAGAGTTGATCAGGTTGTTGATTGTGGCCTGTGGAATGTTGGTCCACTCCTCTTCAATGGTTGCTGTATATTGACAGGACCTGGAACACGCTGTCGTATACGCCGATCCATAGCATCCCAAACACGCTCAATGGGTGACATGGCTGTGATAGTGTAACACTGAAAGTTTAGATAACTGTAAGAGTTGTCTATTACAACATTGGTAATACTGACATGTTATTATGTGGCCTAATGATTGGTACACTCTAATTAAAAAAAGATAAACTATAATTATTAATACAATTTTAACAAAGCAGTACCATGAAAATTAAAACTCTCAAAAGAGTAAATTTACTGTTTTTTCCACATAGTGGCGCTGTTTACCATTACATAGAGATTTAACTGTCTAACAACCATATTGTAGATCCCACCTCTTTTATAATTCACCACATAAACAGGAAATGGTCCTCTATGCAAAACAATACCGTGCCATAATTGACACTGATACAGTTACATTGAATAAATGGCAGGATAATATAGTAATGTAATTGTAAGTATTGTATTTACAAATGTATTTACAACATTCAGTTTTAAAATTTTTAAACCTCTGTCCAATAAACCCCAACCATTTTACCTAAAAGAGGATAAGCCTTACCATAATTAACCATTTGTAATTAGTTTCACATACTGTATAACCCAATACATATTTTATAATGTCATTACATTACATCCTATCATATTTCTGCATTTTGTCTATTGTCCGTATTTATGAAGAGTGTCTGTCTTTGCATCAGAATTTGAGTTGAAATAACTGTATCCAGTGTCTAAATGTAACTCACAGTGCAGGTGAGCAAATGTATAAAGACAAGTGATTGTGTAGGATGTTGAGAGAGCATATACATACGCACGTAAGGAACCTTGACACATATGCTCACAGGAAACACACACACACACACACACATATCGTTGATGTCATGCTTTTTTATCGGCTCATGCTCACTGAACTGAATTGACCTACATGTATATATATAGACAACGGCATGCAAACTAGAACTTCAAGAACAACAGAAGGTTTACAGTTGCTGTTGGCAGCTACACAAATACACAAAACATCATTTCTCTCCAAAACTAAATTATCCGTTTTTTCCACTTGAAGTGAGATGTACAATACAATATGTAACTTCACTCCCAAGGTTTATCGTGCATTTCAATAACACTTCAGTCCCATCTGCAGCATTCAACTGATCATTCTCTTAAATGGATGCTTGAGAAACAACATAAATAACCGTTCAATTCAACCACCATTTAGACCATACTGATACAGTATCAGCAGGAGTCATTCCTCCATCAGTGACATCAAGAAAAGTGTGGAATTTGTGCCCCAGTTTTTCTCTGTTGTGGAAAATAGGACCAACATTTCATGAGAACCAAGGAAGAAAGATGCTTTGCAAACTTTGTTGCATAAGGTTTTTATTGTGGTTACCTGCAGGTACTGAAAGTGCATGGATGTGACTTCATAAAGGAAGTGGGCGAGGTCTGTTTTGAATGAGAGTACCAGATACATTTGACAAAATAGGAATACTTACACTTACACTTTTATACTAACACAGTTTAGCATGTTATTTTTACCAACTCTTTTTTTATTGTATTTTTAAGTTCTGGTTTTCAGAGGGCAACTCTGCATTTATTGTGATTTATGACAGAAGAGAACAGCAACATTTTTTTGCCATGCCTGTGATTGTTCTCGAGGCCCGAGACCTCACCAGTCCACTTTTCCTGCTAAGGTCGTGGGCCCTCCTCTCTGGATGTCTCACCTTTAGCCTCGCGGCTTCCCTGGAAGACTTGGAGACGACTCACCACAACACCGTCATCAGGACCTTCTGCATGTTCACCTGGTGCTTTTGGTTCACGCTGACCCTCTTCATCCATGTTCTCAACGTCATTCAGTTCCACACGCTCATTCCCGTATCCTGGAAGAACCTGACCGCGACAGCGGCGGCGTCCGGGTCACTGATGTACCTGAGTGCGTCCGTGCTGTTCCTGTGGATAGTCGTGGCTAACGAAAAAACGTCGCCACGCGCCGTGGCGGCTGCCGTCGCTTCGGGCCTCACCTTTCTGGCCTACCTGTGCGAGGCCTGGGTGATCCGCACCCACGACCCGGAGCAGAGGGGCTACATGGCCAGCACGGCCGGGCTTCTCAAAACCCTCCAGTTGTGGGGAAGCTGTCAGATGATGCCCCTTGTTGCTGTAGGGGCACATGCGTTCTCGGAGACGGGAGGAGGATCCCCACCGAATGGAATACAGTGGAAGCTGTGCGTGTCAGGGATGGCATATGTTCTCTGCCTTATGATATCCCTGGGTTCAATGCTGGTAATAATAGGGGACTGTGGCAGGAGGTGTCCCCTTCCATTTGACAGACTCTTGGCTGGCTTCAGTCTGTTTGGCGTGTTGCTCTACATGGTTGCAACCGTCATTTGTTTTACAAAAGTGATGACGTTTCATAACCGAGGACATTCTACAAGCATGCTATTGCATGTTATTACCGAAACAGTCATTGCCAGCATTACGCTGTTGGCATACACAGTGGACTCAGTATTTTCTATTAAACTGTTGTGTGATAGGCACCATGCATAATATTTATTACAGAAAATAACATTTTATTTTAAATCTATTTTTTATAACATAGTTAAAAAGTGTTGGCAAATTATGTGTGCTTTATTTAGCATTCAAGTGATGACAGGATATGCTGATATGTGAAATATTCCACAAGAAATTATGGCTATAGCATATTTTCATACCATGTATGTATACAGTAGCTCATGCATCTACAGCATCTCTTGGCCACATGTCTCACCTTCAGCCTCACGGCCTTTCTGGAGGTCTTGGAGACCCCTCACCACATCACCGTCATCAGGACCTTCTGCATGTTCCTGGTGCTTTTGAGTCACGCTGACCCTCTTCATCCATTTTCTCAACATCATTCAGTTCCACACGCTCGTGTGTGGAACTGTGTCCACACAAACATGACAAGTGGAACTATCTGACAATATGCATTGTTATGCATTGTTAATATAGACTACAGTATGTTACTGTAGAATGCAAGATACAAAAGTATTGCAATTAAATGTTTAAAGCTGTCGAAAAAAAAGTCTTAATTACCATCGTTTTCACTGATCATGGAGAGCAAATTAATTTATTATTATTAATCTTTATTTATTTATTTATATTACTATTATAGATATCACAGTGTACAGTGCACACATCCGTTGGAAAAACAGAGTACAGTAGCATAACTGAGTACCACGCAACACTGCACTTGGTGTCTGGTGCGCTGTTCCGTGGAGGTTCTTGAAAATATGTTCTAGGTGAGACATCCAGAGAGGAGGACTCCTGGGGAGTTACAGTTACCAGTCATTTACACTAGATGGCAGCGCATTCATTGGTATGTAAGTTTATTAAAACGCAAGGCAAGATATATAGCTCTCATAATTTATACATAGTAGTATAACATTAACATATTCAAGAATCTAAAAAAAAAAACATATTTCAAATCAACATAGGCCTACTCAAACGACAAAATATATTTAAACAGTGCACGTCGATGTGCAGTTGTAAAACATATGTTAAATGCTTTTACAGTATGTTTATTGTTTTGTTTGTTTGAATATAATTGTAGAAAACATTTCCATATATAATCGACCTTTGACAGATATTGTGTCTGGTCCGTAGCTCCAGGCCTTAACAATCTAAATGATAGCTCCATGGCCGCCTACTACCAACCACTTATCCATGTATCGATGTCGACTACTTTGGCCTTGGAAGGTAGACGTTTGCGTTTTTTAATTCAGGAACTGCCAGTTCAGCGTCAGCTGTCAACAGGCTGAGGACGAAAACGAGGCGCTGAAACAATACAGTATACGTACGTGGAACTACGATATTAACAACGTGTTACGACTATCACAGATTTACAATATCTTAGTTTGACACTGCAAAATGAAGTCCATTCGACACGGTAAGATCGATTGAGACTTTCGTTTGAATATGATGGCAGTATGATGCTCTTGTGTCTGCCAGCAAGATGTTTTGTACCGTACATGTTTTTGCTTTGTCGTTTTGCCTCAATCATACTTTATCTGTAATCGAGTGAAAATGTTCCATGCTAGCATCGAAAACAGTATGAAGTGCTAGTTAACTAGCTTTGTTTCTTTGTTTTTCTTCACACCAAAAGTAGCTGTTTTTATTTGCTGACTGACAACGTGCTTATAAAGTGTAGATTTGCAACATCCACTCCAACCACTGTGAACTGAATCCCCATCATAATGTTTATGTTACTCTATATTTAGATATATTGAATTAGCATATATTATTACTTTTAATCTGTTCTGTTAAGATATTAGGCTATATGATAATATCACTTATCTTCCCAACATGGTAAAACAAACAAGATTTTAACGGAACATCTGTTCTTTCTGTTGCCGTTGCTTGTGTTCTTAGAAACCCCCAGAGCATGGTGGACGTGCAAATTGACTCTGCAGTTTGCCTAAAGCTAGTCCCAGGCTGTATTGAATGGCACTGAGGATAATAGGTAAGCACTTTGCCAGTACATTTGAACCGATTATCGATCTGTTCCCTGTTATACAAATGACCTTAGTAATTGCATACCAGACTGTGCTGGGGAGAGGTAAGACAGTAAGACATTGAATACAAGTTGCTGTGTTGGTTCCTTACCCCATGGGAACCTACATACAGCTGTATGACTTGCGTGCATTAAGGCCTATTCCTGTCCCAGATCATCTCAATGCATTTGGCAGGCAAATTTAAAGGAATAAATGAGACATTAACAGTGACATGTCCTTACATTTATAGTTAGTTTTAGAGTTGTGCAGTGTATAGATAAAAGCCACAGTTAATTGATAAATGAGGGTGGAAAGTAACGTGTCTCTGCAGGGACATGTCTGATCATTTAGTGAATTGCCTCATAATCAGATAACTGAACATGATATAAGTTCACGTCATTGAAAAAGGTATGCCTTGCAAGCGTGAAGGGCTTGTTCACAGCTGAATGTCTTAATAAAGTTTCCAGAAAGTAGACTTTCTGTAAGTGTAAACTAAACCTCTTGGTGCAAAATTGCGTTCAACTCAAACAATTTTAAAAGCAATAACAAGTCACAGGTCCCCCCGTCCCGTCCAATGTGGAATGTGTCAAGAGCACTTGACACACATTCCTTTGCAACTTGCCACATTAGCTGTGGAATGATGATGGACATGGCGATAATCACACCATGGTTATTTGATTACCACATCCTCGTCATCGCATAGGTTTTGGTTACAGTGTGACCGGTGTGCAAAGGGAACCACAGTCCTACATACAGTCCTTTACTAGCCCATATGCTCTAGCCAATAATATGCTTAGTTAGTGTGATGGCAATGTCCCCCATCCCTTTTATAAGCATTTCCAGGTCAGTGAGGTACATTAATGATCAACCATTACCTGTATGGTGCAACTATTTTTAGTTTTGCATTTAAATCGTTATTTTAAAAGACTAAGCACACAACGCTGACTATTCTGGAAAAGTAACGTTTTGTATTATAAAGGCAATAGTGTCAGTAACAATTGAAAGTATAAGAACAACTTGTTTAAACACACTGGTTTAAATTTAGCAGGTAACACTACAGTATGTTGTCTGTCTTGTTTTTACAATGCAGTCAAACGGGTGTGGGGGGTTCTGTAGGTATTTGTTTCTTTATTGTTACACACCTCTCTGCCATGATACTCTAACCAAGTAGCCTTTGTTGTTGTGCAGGACTGTGCACTGCTTACAAATGCATGACAACTGTGTTTCTTGTCCTATGAAATATCTTACACCCTGCCGGTTTACAGTACACCTGTATTTCAGATTCAGAAAACTGTATTAATCCCAAGGAGGGCAATTCATTTGCATCTTACCCCAACCACAAACATTTAGCGTTACATGAAACTCAGCTCAGTAAACAAATGAACAAACAAGTCAAAGTAGGACAAGTTACAATTCCTACAATATGTCATAAAGTGTAAAGCACATTCATGAAAATAACAGTAATCTTAGTAATACAAATTATATTAAATAATTACTGTCAGAATTTAGTAGCCTGAAGGCAGAAGGTATAAAGGAGTTGGAGTATCGGTTTGTTAGCCCTGACTCACATTAAGGCTCTCCCAACTTCTTACCAGGTTTAATCACTTATTGTGCTTTTATTGTAATTTTTTAAAATAAAATCCTTTTATTGCTTCCATAGCAAACAGTCTCTTAGGTGTGGCATTTAGATGTTTTGTGATTGTGGTTAGATTATTTGCCCTGACATAAAAGCAGTACAGGTGGCCTTCCAATCCTGACTGTACTTTGATAGAAAAATGGTTAGATGTGTGTCGTTGTATAGTGCTTTATCAGTAGCATAAGTATCATGTGACTAATATTCCATTGCGTTGATATATCAACGTTTCTACTGTGAAAGTTGAGCTTGGTGCATTTCCTCTTCTCTAATTCTCGGGGTCCATTGATAGACAGATACGTAGTGTACTTTTTTAAATATTATTATATATACCCACTTAACATTGTTAACCACTACTGTTACAGTAGACTGTCTCAGGATTTACCTCCATGGTAACTGTTGTTTAAATGTGTCTCATGGTTGCCTTGGAAGTCTGCGGTTGTGGCACTACTATTTGATGTGATGCAGGAGAATGAGAATGAGAATACTGAAGTCAGAGAGGCAACTCAAAGCATGTGAATGAAAATGGTTAGTCTGTGTAGTCAGTAGTAGTAGTAGTGGTTAACTTTGTTAAGACCCGCCTACTTGACCGGAGAGGTATTTTGATTGACATGCACTATGACCAACCACATAACTCAATGACCAAGATGGACGTTAAACTTACACTGAGGAATCAGACAGGTTTGCAGGTCTTGTAAATCTCTTAAATAAGTAGGCTACAGTCACTGCTTAAAAGAAACGGAACAACTTGAATTAGTAAATAAAGCACTACACTAGCATCTCACGAGTATTACGGATACAGAATTCGTAAATGACAACGCTAGCAACAAACTAAAATTGACTTCTCACTTCCGGAAAGTTCTGCCAAGCTTTTATGTATGAGGAGTATAGCACAGAGTTGCTTATGTGACTTAGTGTTAATGGACGGAAGAGACTGAGACTAGGGCATATGTTGTCCCACAATGGAAGCAGAATCCCTCTCTGCATGTATGACTGAATATTATATTTTGGACATTGTAGACTAAAAGTTAGTTGTTCTCATGCTGTAACCATATGTGGCTAGCTGGACAGATGGGTAACCCAAAGGCCAGACAGAAGAGCGGGCCACACACACACACGCACATAAAAACACAGAACAGAGGAGCCTGGATAATGACACAGAGGGAATGTGATGTCATGATCTGCTCCAGATGCAATTACTTCACTATATATTTACATATAGTTGTTTGCTGCTATATTAATAAACTATAGTATAGCGCACCATTTTTAAAGGCTGGAATAGAGAAGATGCCATCTAGCATGTGGAATGGGTGTGGGGGTTGACGCCTCTCTTTTGTATGTAAATGTGCACTTTTGCGTTACTGTCGGCAAGTGTACAAAACCAACCAATCAGCACACAGTGATACCGCCTGGGGTGGATGAGAGGAGGAGGTTGTTTAGTTTTTAAGTTTGTACACTCACGTTAACGAGAACGTATAATGAAGATAAAGAAAACATTTGTGGAAAAAGTAGTGAAACAGTCAAGAAGCCTACTCATTCTATCGAGAGTTTTTAGTGAAACTCCAAGTAGTCAATGCTCTGATTATAGAAGACTTATTTTGTGTTTTTGTGTATTTTGTGTGGAAACAAAACAACTTAAACTGAGAGTTGACCTCTACAATTGAGTGATTGTGTGGGTGTCTTTCGTTCTGCAAACCAATGCTTGGGTCTGCGGCTGTAATTGTCTGTCAGTAAAGTAATTTTAACAAACCATTTATTTGTATATTTTTAATATAAAAACAAGGTTCAACAAACATGACATGCATTGTAAGTGTCTTTCTGTCACAAAAGGCTACTCTTCCCAATGTTTTAAAGTATGTAAAAAAATGCAATTAAGCATGATTTAGCAACTTAAACAATTAACCAAAATATGGAAATGCTAAGCAATGCAAGGACCCTTAAAGTCTGTAATCTGAATAGTGACATAGTCTCTATAAGAATGTAATTGTGGATAATATTGTGTTCCTCAGTAAGAGTTTTGTTTAAGTAAATATCAAGCATGGGCTATCAAATTCCACATGCAAATGTACAAAAACATACTGTTAAGAGGCTTTAATACTTGCCTCCGTTAAGGTCGGTTGAGCCTGATGCTGTAACTGGAGAAGGAAAGCAGATCTCTGTGCTTAAGCCATGCCACAGTTTTGTGACCGTGTTACCTATGTAGCTCATTCAAATATAATGAACGCTTGTTGTAGAAGTGGCAGTTAAGTGAGTCATTGTTTAACATAAACACTGTCAGTCAGTTGACTAAGTTGTCTTGAAATGAGCCAAGTCTCGACGTGTATGATTCAAAAACATTAGGTCACTGTCAGTGTTTTGGGATATTAGGAGTACAGCCTACATTGTATTGGTCTCAAAGCTATACCTTGCCATAAGTCCATGTGAACAACATGAAGCAACCTATGGAAAAATCCAATAGTTTGCATACCTGATTAACTAAGCTACCAGTACTACACCAATATAAACATGTAGAGATGTAATTTCACTTTATAGATGTCTACAGTACTTTATAAAATAGTATGAGAAGTCATTCAGTTGAGATTTGGGTGGGGTCAACCCTACTGAGTAGCTATCCTGCCCCTATTGCGCACACATTCTCTCATTCTTTCACAGTGAACTGTTACTGTAATAAGGATGACTTAGTGCTGCCAATATCTTGCATAAGCTGGTCTAGACTGATTGGTGTTATTTATATATTGTGCCGTCCACAAATCTATTCTATCTAATTCTTCCCTGCTGTGTGTGCATTTGGGGAAAATGTTGTCTTTTGTGTCTTTTATATAAAAGTAGGATGATTAATATAATTTTATAAAGCTATTTTAGTAGTGTAAATCCAACTGACAATAGGAAAAGTCATCGTCTAGAAAAAATATAGCCTAGCAAAGACCGCTGAATGCTGATGGTTTGTTTTGGTCTCATGTCTGCAGGTTATTTTGACCATACCAGCTAACACTCTACTTTTTTTTTTTAAACTTGTGTACACACAACCACATTACATTGTTGTGATGCTGAACTAACTAGCAGAGAGTCAAAGGCAGGATTCATGCTAACTTCAAGTTCAAATCAAAACGACTCACATCAAAATGCATTGTGAAGCGGAGCGTAGTGCTATGGCATTGTTGATGTGAGCGGTGTTGTACTTTGTTTTATGATACTAGTTAAGGAGTCACGGCTGTGTAGAAATATCAGATTATTTTTTCGACATGCATGGAGAAAGCTAAGATAGTAGAGATATTTTTGTATTGCTTGCAATAGCTGACTATAAACCTTTTTAGGTTAAAATGTTATAATTGTTTCCTGGCATACTAATAGTGTATGCTGTTCCTTGTGGACAATGATATTTTTTTTATTGTATTTGTATAACCAAGTCATATCTTGGTAAACCACCTGTAAAATGTGCTTCAGTACCTGAGAGCACATGTGAGCGAGGCTATAGAAGTGACATTACATCACCCATGCTGCTGTTTCTTTCAGTACTTTGAGTTGACCACATACAGTGACCTGGTCAGTGTTTACATGTGCTGACTACCGAGTGAAGGAAATATTTCATGTCCATTTTTAGTTCATGTGGTAAAGGTAAAACAAGCTACATTTAAAAAAGGGGCGTGTCCAGCTGTCATGCTTTGCTTGGCAGAGGGAAACTGGTAGCCTTGATGATCTCACAGCCTAATATTTTTCCGTCTGCTTGCCCTACCTGTTTGTCTGCATACTGCAGACCTGGAACTGGAATTCAGACATGGGCCTGGAAAATCTGCACAGTATCGTTATAAAGAATACCTCAATACTAGAGACGAGTCACATCTCCGAATGTGTCCATTCTGGTTTATTGTGTGTGAGTAGCCATCTCTGAAAATCCACACAGGAAACAAGCAAACTGTTGTGCGAGCTCCCATCGAATCTTACCTGACTACGCTTACATTAGCTAAATTAAATGTTTAGCTAATGTTGCCACACTGCTGGCGGCCCAATCAGCATGGGTTAGTGAGATGACGTTGAAGTCAAGAGGGTTGATTAGGAAATCAATTCAATTGTAACAACGCCGATTGGTTTAGCGCTGTCCAATAGATTCAAAATGAACCAGAGGTCTAGTAGGGAGATACGACTGCAAACGCTTCCCAACGGAGCGTGGCCTGGTTACACCAGGCTAAAGCTAATACACTTTTTGTCAAATTCAACAAACATCTCTTAATTTCGTTATCTTACCATTCTGTTTGTTGAAAAAATAACCTGGTTCTTCTACACAGCACTGGCTCTGAAAATATGAACATAAACATAGTGGCGAACATTGCTCAGAATAACAAAGCCGCTTTGCTCCACAATGCGTTTCAATGTGTGGGGCGGTGCTGTGGAGGGATATTCTTTTGATTTAGAACTCAAAGTTAGCAAGTGTTCTCGTTGCAAATAATTGACCCTGCCTTTAGAATTGCCAATACTTGAATTGGCGGGGACAGGCACCATCTATTTATATAAAATAAATAAAATAGAATTATATATAATTTCAGATATCATATGAAACAGTAATGTCTGACATTTTAGATACTTTGGGGGCTGATACTGTATCGTAGTATTAGATGGCAGACAGCTATGGGTAGTTGACTTGCAAAAATACCTAAACTGTTTAAAAGCTGTGTGTTTTACTGTCTGTATTGCATTTCTTCCCTTCATCCTTTGTTGAAATGTTTTTAACTGTAAAGCACGTTGAGTTGCACATTGTGTATGAAAGGTGCTATACAAATATTATAATATTATACACAGTTTATTATTATTATTATCATTATTATAAAGTTGTCATGCCAGAAGACATTAGACTTAAGCAGCTTTGTCAGTTGTTGACATTGTCTAGTGTTGTTCCCAAGGCAGAATCCCATTTCTCATCCACCCATAGGAGTTTTTACACCGCGGGTTTGTTATGATTCAGACAAATTCCCGCGTGTGCTGACTGTTGTTGTGTTATCTACATTCTATGGAACACAAGCAATCCTTCTGATTATAACAAAAGTCAGGCTATTGCACTTAAGTTGTGTCAATTGTGTAATGTGTATTGACCAGACAATACTTCAACAGTTCATGGTTTAGTTGTTGGAAAGCCAGACAGGGAAAACATTGGGTCGTCAGGTCAGGTCAGGCTCAAGCTCCTTGTTAGTTACTGCATTGTGCTTGGTAAGCCAATCAGGACTAAGGACCATGGCCACAACATGTAGCTACAACCTGTCAACTTCATATACAGTAGTTATTTTAATGAAGCCATGTTAAGAGTATGATGTGTTCTTTTCATTTAGTACCTTTTACACAGTAACTACCTATTTGTACATTTATTAAAAAATTGGGTTTTACATTTGAATTGTATTCTTTTTTTGTTTATTCTTTCTTGGAAAGCACATTGTGTTTAATGAAACATTGAGTTTGTGTGACTAAACGATCACATCCGCACAGGCTTTGGCACCTGGGTCTGCTTCATAGACTTATCAATAGGACACAGGCAATGGCGGCTTGTAGTTACAAAGTCTTTGCTCATTGTTGCTGTGAAGCACAAGATTCTAATGTAAGAGTCACGCCAGTTAAAGTGGCTGCCGAATGAGCAGCACTGCAAACGAAACCACCTGCAATACTGGAGTTCCCGATCTCAAGCCTCGTGGTACATAGAATTGTGAACATGCCCCTAATGAACTCATAATATGGCGGCCTAATGAGGCTTGCTTACATATGCTATTAGCATCACCAATTCCATAATTTCACTCCACACTATCCCTGTATTATTCTCTTTATCCAGTTGGCAATGAGTAGGATTCTTGAGGAGTAGTGTCTGTACACACAATTTGAAGGACACATTAACAGACTAAATTATTAATACGGAAATGCATTTTCACAGTTTTCCAGTTTTCAATAGTCAGTGTGCATACAGTTTAGATGTGATACATCTGCTGTAATCATGGATTGTACTGCACTGTATGTTCTGCTAATGAGGTTTTCCATAGCTTCTAGTCCAGTATAATGGTCTCATTATGCTGCTGGTGACTCCAAATTCTTGGCAGTGGACATAAGTTATTGGCAAGCTGCCCAGCTGGGTAACCAATGTGACTGTGTGGTCACGTTGGGTCAAGTTGGGTAACATTTGGATGAGCTAGCGAAAGATCATGATGAGTTTCATTTCCATTGAGCACCATGTCAAAGGTTCATGAATAAGCTGCTGTTCCATTTGCCATCCTATTAAAGGTATCAGCTATTGCAGGCTATTTGTAAGCTAATGCACTTTTTACGCCGCGGAGCGATACTGTTTTGATTTGAGCTCGAAGTTAGCAAGAATAACTAACCGTACATTTTAATTCTCACAAAAGGCAAAAACGGTCAAGTTTGACACAGTTCATATTTTCTGTTAGAGATGCATTATTTCAAAGCATGCTTAAATTGCAGGTTAGACATTATTTTCATTATTGTTATGTAGTAGGTAGGGATAGGCAAAAATAGTACCATTTCAACCATAAATTCAATAGTTATTTTATTTATTTTGGCCACAAATTACATCAGTATAATGGCACGCATAAGTGTTTCGCTCCAGCTATACTAACAATGACATTTCAACTGTGTATGTAAACACATAATCAAATATGTTAATATTAGGAAATTGGTACAAATGACATATTGTATCTAGATATCACGGACGATACAATTAGGCACAGCTGTTTCATGCAGTAGGCTGGGCAGCTCCATAGCAACCCAAATCTATATCTGTCTATTGATATCAGATATTACACATGGGGAAATGGATAATATTTCCTTCTTCCTGGCATGTTTAACTCAAAGGGCATCTTTGCTTCTCTGTATTTTGTACAGTGTGTGCGGATACCTAATCTTGCATTACGCCCACTGTGGATAGCCTGGTAACTTTCTGAATAGGGTGACTCTGAGCACGCTCTATTAGGAAGTGTTTGTAGTCGTTCCCTCCTACTGGGCATAGAGCTTATAATATTATTATTATTATTATTATTATTATTATTATGAAGAACAACAACAACCTTTAACCTATTAGCGTTAACATATTAGTCTCAATAAGAAACAGTTTTATCGCCTCCAGATTGTTCAAAACTCTGCTGTGAGTCTTTTAACACGCACTAGAAAAAGGGCACATAACACACCTGTTTTAGCTTCACTTCACTGGTTACCAGTGCAATTTAGAATGCATTTTAAAATGTTAGTTCTTACTTTTAGAGCCCTACCAGGAGAAGCGCCCCCTTAAATCTCTGACCTTATACAGCTGTGCACGTCCTCTCGTAGTCTTAGATCAACAGGTCAGAGATTTTTAATTGTTCCCCATACACATTTTAAAACTAGAGGGGACTGTTCTTTTCAAG
>JAODOY010022189.1:0-24509 GCA_025399855.1 Forbesichthys papilliferus
CGGGGAAGACCCAGGACCAGGTGGAGAGATTATATCTCCAAACTGGCCTGGGAACGCCTCAGGATCCCCCAGTCAGAGCTTGCTGATGTTGCTCGGGAAAGGGAAGTTTGGGGTCCCTTAGTGAAGCTGCTGCCCCCGCGACCCGACTCCGGATAAGCGGGAGAAGATGGATGGATGGATGGATGGCTCATAGCAATTCATTGACAAATGTACTTAAAACCTGAATACTCAATACCTTTACAGCAATTGTACTCATTGTAATTTATAGTATAGACACTGTCTGGTACACTAATATGTATATTGCCTAATTGTAGTAGTGTTATCAGTAATATTGGCAGTAATAGTGGCCTAATCATGATTGTTTGGGTATTATTTGGCAGTAACAGGATTGGCTGGAAGAATAATCATGAAATGTCAGCATTAAATACCTTTATTATAGAAGCATCATAGGCTCTGAAATGATGAATAAAGCTGGTACATTGTGTTACTATCTTTTACTACGGAGTGGGAAGCTGAGCTCAGGCAGCTATCTGGACATTTTAGTCATTGTTGTTTGGTTTTCAAGAAACAAACTTGGCACTCGTAGACTCAACATATCTGTAGTGTAAAATCTGCTGCTGCAAGTTAAAAACACTACAGTGTAAGGAAAATGTATGTTTGGGCATGTTATCCAGAAGTAAATTGAATACATTCAATCCTCACCATCTGGTTTAAATGTTAACTCAAAATATACATCCATCCATACAAATCTTATTCTTCTCCTTCTGGTATTTGCTGTGCAGGGCCTGGGAAAGCAACTGTCTTTGTGGCAATCCTGATTTTTTTTCCCCCAGAGATGGTTTCCATTACGACCATATTTTAAAATAATATAAATCCCCATTTTGTATCTTTGAATGGAAACAAGCGGTCCTGTATTTTTGCCAGTTCCAGGGCAGATTAAATAAATAATACTAAAATATAACAATGAATAATGTAAAAACACTTCCCTAATCCTTTTCAAATCAGATCCTCTGTCAAAGCAAGCGTTGCTATAGTGTTACCAAGGAAACGCAAGATATGTCTGGTATTGGCTTAGCTGTATCCAGGCAGCCAAACAATACATGTCGCAGTCTTCCTGCTGCTTTGAGCAGAGCAGACAAACGCATGTATGGACACACACACACACGCACACACGCACACAGCCTATCAGTTCCACACACAGGATGCACACATGCATGCACGCACACACACACACACACACACAGAGGAGGGTTTTAATACCCTGCAGTCGTACAGTGCCATTTCATTCGGTACCAATGTGTAACACACTGGTCACTGACATAGATCGGGATGTGTCGGTTATCTTATGGTATGTTATATGATGCTGTATTTGGATTTCAGCTGCCTTTCTCAGACAACGTTATTACCTAAAGCAAGCACAGCCTGCAACAACATAATACATAGACTAAAGAGGAAAGTGACAAACAGGAGGAGTTGTCAGCATAGTTGTTCACCAAGCAGATCTTTCCCAGCAGCCATACATAGAGCAATTCAAGTTCCCATGTTCTATTATTGGTAGATGCAAGTTCTGGGTTGGTGTTGAAAATGTTTCACTTCAGTGGCTTGATACAGATGGTATTCCTATAACACACCCTTTATAGAAAGAGGATTTGATTTCCACCAAAGAATGCTGGGAGGAAAAGCAATCACCGCTGACCTGTTTTCTCCAATAGAAAGTACATCACATACAACACCATGAAATCTAGAAAACAAAATGTATAAAAAAGGCTATTACATGTGTTCGGTGGCTGAAGTCTGGTGGAGAGTGGCTGATGAAAGCAATTTTGCACCACCCACGCGCTCTCTCTATGGGTCATGTACGCACACATTCACGTTACTTGCATGAGTCACAGCCGAATGTTCCAGGTACGCTGTGTAGTGCATCTGCACTCTCCGGTGTTTTCAGGAACACGGAGTAAACGAACCACATTGTCCTGAAACTATTTATTTGTCTCATATTGACTTCTATTAATGTAATGTGACAATGTCTGATTGATGTGTCTCAGAGCATCGGCGGCTTCTTTGACTAGGCTGGATAAGCACACAGCGGGTTAGTGTGAAAACACCTGCCGTTTGAAATGTTTAAAGCAGATTTATAGCAGGCCAATTATCTGTGCTTCTCGTGAACACCTGTAAATGGGTCATTCAGCAGTTAGATACACTGATTGGCTGTTTGCAAATGAAAATTGAATGTTAATGCTCTGTGACAAGATTAATTTAGTTCTTGCAGGAAACATTCAAGTACAACAAATTATATATAAAGAGAAGGGGGGCTGCTGATCCATTGTCACTTTTTACCCCTATATGATTCCTGCTATGCCTTGGGGACTAGAGCAACTGGCTCACTAAGAAGGAAAGAAAAATAAGAAGGTATTTCTCGCTGTCAGCTGTAATCTCTGAATGTTCTCATCTTGGTGATGTAGCATAGTGGCGTTCATTGCTGCAGTCTGTCTGCAGTTCTTCAGTGCAACACCAAGTCCTCCACTGGATGGCAATACCAAGGAGTAAAAAAGTGCACAGGTAACTTCAAAAGCCAGCCTGCAGTCACGATAAGTTGCATAACTGCATTCCTGAGAAACCTTCAAGTTCACGCTAACTGCTCAAGTTCAAATAAACTGGGTTATATTTTATTTTGGCATTACAATACTGTATGTATGCGTTGAGGTCGCTATTGAAACATAAAGTAGCAACCTGAACACATATACAGTATTGCGGAGCTGGAGTATGAATATTTACTGTATAAGTCAGACTTAAGTTCTTAACAAAGATTATATAAATAGATAAACCCTCCGGGATGTCATCCATGGCTTTTCTCAAGAGCGGATTTGAAAACCACGCTGTGCTGGCTCTGGCCATCGCCATCTTTGCAGCTCCAAAAACCGTCACCCCTCATATAGTTGTCATGAACGCCGACACAGTCTACATAGAACCAGGCTGTAAACATTATTATTATTATAATTGTTGTTTTGTTTTTCTGTCGTCTGACATTTTAACACTGGAGTCCATTGGAATTGACTCATTTTTGCAACCAGCCTCAAGTGGCCATTCTATAAACTGCAGGTTGTGACACTTCTGCGTTGTATTCACTTCTCAGCACCGGATGTTCCCGCTTTGGTTCCCGCTCCATCATCAACAATGCTGTTTCCCTACATTGAGCATCAGCCTCGGTGGTGTTCTGGGCTGACGGTATCGTTTAATTGCTCTGATGTATTTTGACCGCGCTGCCATAACAACGGTATGGTGTGCCAACGTTGCTAGGTTGTGCTTTCCCAGCAGACAAGAAGTAGTCGGCCCACACTATAAAAATGTTGCATTTTCTACTGTCAAGTCCAAAGTAGAAATGAACACTTTTTAGTGATACTGTATGTTTTGACATTTATATCTGCTCCCGACAGAAACCATTTGGGTTTGTACGGTTCCCATTCAGGTCAAACTATATTTCATTGTCATTGGCTCAGTCTGGTTTAGTAAGACCATTCTAATCTTGTGTAAACTATCTTATTGTAAACTATCTTTTTGGACCTCCAGTGATCTATATCACCTAGCATGCTAACAGTATGGGCGTGATACCAAAGTTAGGTGTTTTGGAGTTGCTGCAATGGCAACAGAAGACAGGGCATCTGGAAGACAAAAGGGAGATTTTTCTATATTGCTATAGCTGCTTAAAAAGAATTGATTTGCAGCTAATGTTGGTCAACAAGCAACAGAGGCAATCACACTAAAAATGCCAAATGGAAACCCTTGAATATATTTAACAATTTACTTTGGTGACAAATCTAAGCCACTTAATCTTCACAACCCATTCTAAAGTATGAGTTGTTATGTAAAGGAATATCTAACTCTCTCGGTTGTGGTTTAAGATAGCTTAGCTTTGTTGCACAAAGATAAGTCCCAAATAGTACGGGGGTGGGGAAGGTGCAGAGAGTATCATGACATAACAGAATGGGACCATGTAAAAATATGGTGGAACAGGAGAAGACAAAAAGTCAAATACATTGTGATTTTATTGTGTACTTAGATAACATATTTAATAGAAACATAGATATAATGAAACTTGGCCAAAATTTGTGTGAACGTATGGGTGTGAGAATGTGCGCGCACGTACGTGCAAGACTTTGATCTCTACAGCTCCCCAGAATTAAGCTCCGCTCTGCCAGATGCATGTGATAGAGCGAGAGAGAGAGAGAGAGAGAGAGAGAGAGAGAGAGAGAGAGAGAGAGAGAGAGAGAGAGAAATACACACCTTTCCAAAATATTTTCTGCATGTTTGCCGATGACCGAAAAGGCATGGTATGCTATTGAAACCATATACGTGCAACCATGGCAATGTTCTCAGAACCTGAGAATTGAGCAGATCTCCAAGGACAACAAGAAGGATGTTAGGATGATTAGTTGTCTCAAAGGGCAAGAAACAGTTTGCCAGTCTAGACCTATAAAGGCCAAACACTTACATTGCACACATACAGTACATACTGTACAGTACATACTCGCATATTCAAATTGCTCAGAGAATACATTTTTTCGCAATGTTGAACAATAATTGCATTCAACATTAGTCGGAGGTAGTAAGTCGGAACTGTTAAAAGCGTCACTTATGGCTTTATGCGTTCGTGCTTGTGTGAGGTCGGAAGGCGGAAAACATGGTCGCCCGACCATTGAGCCTCACTTGTTCTGCACAGGATCGTGAACTACTGACATTCCTGCGTTATTTTTAGCCTAGTTTACTGTAGCCATTAAAACTGCTAATAACTACATAACAATAACACATTTTAAAGTTAGATTTTACACATCCAATTGTATATGCATATTAATTACAGTAATGTAACTTAATGTAACATTGCATTTCAACGTGTTTTACGAATATCAAATATTAAAACTTGTAATATTAATTAATTTGACGGTGTAGGCAGCCATGTTGCTATGACATCAAGTCAGAACTTGGTGTTGAGAAACCTTGCCCGAGGTTCCGACTTGGAATTCCGAGATGAGGTGGGCATTTTATCGGAAGTGGAAACTTCCGAGTTCCGAGATATGCTCAAACACAGCATTAGACTCCCAGCAGGAAGTGTCAAGGGTTCGCGCCCCAGAGGATCTGTGAGCAAGATGCCTATTAGCCCCCTCTTTGCTCTGCCTGAATGTCACCATCGTTACAGGCAGGAATATTCATTCTGAAGAACGCTTGCTAATTCAAGCTAGTGTCAAGGTAGTGTCAGCTGTGCAAGGAGACCCCTGACCACCGGGAGCAGTTAGGCTTAGGTTGTGTTTCTCAAGGACACCTCGACACTTGGTGAGGAGAAATGAGCGGGATTCAAACTTCTCAATCACCCGTCGCCCCGCTATACTCACCACATCACTGTCGCCCACAAAACCCACCTAACCCCCACACACACCTTCTCGAACAGTGAAATGTGAAAATGTTTAGGTTCTGAGGGCGGAGGGATTTACAAAAATGTTTGGAGTATACCTTTAAATGTTACAGGCTAATGTTTGCAGGAGGTAACAAAGCAAAACAACAAAGACCGCAAATCATAACAAGCAAAAATATACAACACATGGTCCCCCTCCCCCCATGCATATTTTTAAAGCGCGAGTGTGCTTTAAATATCCTCCAATCCGATTCCAGTATGCGGTACTTGCTGAGGGGAGCCATCTGTGACAGAAGAATGTAGGCTTTGGAAAACTGGGAGTTATTTTTTCCTGGAAAGGTTTTGAGGGCTCAGGTTCTGCCAACCATTCTCCCTCCGTGATTTACATTGCGTACTAGCATTTCCCTCGCCTGTGGGCATTTATAGACATCTCGCTCTTTCTCTCTTGCTCTCTCATGCAGTTTGCTGCATAGCTTTCAAACATATTAAGCGTATTTTAATTTGCTCTGACTTGTATGGCGTAGAATTAAATAAACTGCAATAGATGATTAAGTAGCAAAATAATTATATTTTGATGTAATGATCTCTTCTTAACCATTAACAAACTATGTTAAATTGGAGGAAATTAAGATGAAACTTGACCCAAGTTTTAAATACTTTAAAAATAACTTCCCACATGTATATTTCATCATTTTATTATTGCAGTGAGTGTTCCACTGTCTATTTAGGACACTACCAGTAGCAAGCATGCCATCTGGTCTATCACTGCCCTGGCACTGTATGTGTGAGTTTGTGTGGTTGTTTAAAATAAGGTTGACTATAGCTGATTTTATTCAATTGAATCTGTAAAATAGAAACTTAAAATTCTATTTTTAATTTCAGTTCAAATTTAAGTTTTTTACACTTTTTTGTCGAATGGGGCAAAGCTAACCAGAGGTGCATTCAAATTCGGCAAATTGAGGCATACTGTATGTTTGTGGCACAGGCTTTTTCCTTGAACTCTTAAATATGAACGTTTTGAGTAAAACAATATTTTTAGTTGTAATTGTAAATCGTTTAGTGTCCTATGTGTTCGCCCAAGACCTGCCTCCTCAGACCATTTGTGTTCATTCACAAACATTCCCAGCAACAACAAAGCAAATGGATGAAACTGAAAATGTTTGCAGTTGTTCACCTTACAGTATAGCTAACATAGCTTACTACTTAGCTCGCTACTAAGGCTAATAACCCATTACATTCAAAGTGCTTAATACTGTTGGTTTATTAACAGTTGTGATTTAGGTTTCCACTCACAAACAATGCAAGGGGCTTCCTAAACACTTGGGTGGCCTCGTTCTTCCTAATGGAAATAATGAGACACGTTCAATTGTACATTCATGCATCAAATATGGGGGAACCAGTTACCCATCATTGTAGCCTACGTGACCAACTGTCTTATTACATCACACACTGTGGGCCAGTTTCTCTTTATGTTGTGTTTCCCCACGATGTCTACACACACACACACACACGCACACGTACACATACACACACGCACACATACACACACACACAGCAGCGTTCTGTTCAGCTATATTTCATCTGGACTGTAAGGTACTCTCGCAGGGACGCAAACAGCCGCTGGTCGAACTCAGTGGACTGTGTAATTACCGCCATGTGTCCCACTCCGCACACAAACACAGATGCACTCGCGCGTTTTCATCTCGGTTGTCATAGCGAACCAGGGAACGGGAATTAGGAATTACAGTAAGAAAGCAGTGTGTGTGGGGGCTTATGGATGAGATACACAGATATTTACTATTCACAGTATTGCTGGCTGTCTTTCTAACTGACTCTGTGAGCGTGTGAGCATGTTTCAAGCTAGCTTGTGTGTGTGTGTGTGTGTGTGTGTGTGTGTGTGTGCGCGCACGCTGTATCAGTATCGGCTGCATTTGTGAGATTTAGTATGAACTGGAGGATGTTCCTTCTATGACATTTGACCTCCCTGCCTTTCACAACACATAGTCTTCTTGTCTCCCTCTGTGGCCCCATGGGATATATTCCTGACCCCCCCCCCTCCACCCCATATCTGACCATGCACAACAATCCCATTTTTATGTGAAATCTCTGCTCCTTTACTTTTCACACTTTTTATTTGTATTTTATATTTTTATGTATGCTTAAGTAGTAGTCGATTGTTTTATATTATGTCTTTGTAATGTAAGATGTCCTTGAGTGTCTTGAAAGGCGTTCTCAAATTTATTATTATTCATTATTATTACATATAGAGGGCTCTTTGGGCATATAGGCTATATTTTGTCACCATCTGATAAGCAAATAACACCCTGTTAATCTGCACCACTATAGACATATGTGCATACCATGTAGTACCAAGCACCTATCTCTGTCATTAATGTCATGCTCTATGCTACAGTTTCCTCCGCTGATATAGACTGGCTTTACAAAAAATATATTTTGCCATAATCTAGCCTATATTTAACAACCCGGCTACGGTTGACCGCCTTTGGGGCTGCGCTGAGCAGGCTACGACTGTTTTGGCAATCTAGATAGTCAGTGTTGGATCGGATTTTCAAATAATAACCTGCTAACCTGCGCTATGCACAACAGGACACAATTAGGTTGCTGTCTGACATGCAGGCTATAGGCTTCGTCCCGCGGACTACACTGGTCTTACAAAAAATTTTTTTTTTGCAGTCATATATTTAAATGAGTAGGCAACCGTTAAATACCTGTCAGAAGCAGGCTACATGGCCTAAAAACAACTCAGATAAATCTCCGCCACCTCCACTATGCTGCACTGCAAGTAGCTTAAGATGACTTGAAAACTTGCATACACAAGTTCAGACTTGACGTGAGATTTGATCATTGACACCGCTCACGTCCAAATCGTTCCAGTTTGATAAATGCCGATCTTTGTGTGAAAATGATCTTACGCACAGATTTCGCTTTACCGCACCATGGTGACGAAAAGAGAGCTGAGCCAGAAGGCAAAGCTCTCGATCTACCGGACGACCCGACTCTGGATAAGCGGATGAAGATGGATGGATGGAAATTCAGAACAGTTTGCAAATTAACAAATAATTAAGGATAAACTTACTTACTCTAAAGACATTGGGAGAATATGATTTGCTTGAGCCTTACTCAATCTGGTGCGTGTCCAAGGACCGTACGATCAGATTTTTTTATTGTAATTCTTATTTTATTAGCCTACTGTTTACAGTAACCTTAACTAGTGTTTTGATACTCGAGACCAGTTTTTTTTAAGGTATCTGTCTCGTCTCGGATGAAAGGGCCAGTGATGATGAAAATATTGATACCCACGGATGTGACGGCACTTGAACCACTCTCGCAAGATAATCGTCTACTAATCGCCTACTAATCCAAGATTAGACTTTTTAATAAACTGGCCTGCTGACGCTTTTGTGTTACTTCATTAAGCTATTTATCAGGCTAGCTTTTTCCCATTGAGTGTGCAGCTTCTTCTTGGCTTCCCACCCAGCCCCCTATGCAGTTCTTATCGCAATAGACATGTTAATTCAACAGGCTTTCACCAACCATCATGCAAATTGACATCAGGAGAAAGCGGAAAAGCTGGCTGTAAAACATTAGAATACATCAGAATACATTTGCGGGGTGGGTTTAGCACTACGCAGTGTTGCCAACTTAGCGACTTTGTCGCTAGGTTAAGCGACTTTTAAGACCCTCTTAGCGACTTTATACTATATACTGTAAAATTGTTGGCAGAGTTGGCAACACTGGCACTACGTCACATAAGCAACTCTGTGCTGAACCTGTAAAGAAAGGCTGGCTTTGCGAGACTATTCTTCCCCTAATGTGTGCATCAATGCAAAAAGAACACACGTACGTGTTGAACTGTTCAATTAATAAACGTTTACAGAAAGATTTGGACACTGCATGGACACCTGCATGATGTCCATCAGCGGCAAATTGTTTTTACATTAGGCTTAGGCCTACTTGTTCCATACCCTACAATAGCCCACATCAACGTGAAAACGATTAGCACCTTAAGCATGCTTAACACAACTAAGCTACTTCTCCAAAAATTCCAATGAAATGTAAATACTTTCATGGGCAATGGAAACGTTGCTTTGTGGATACTTTGCATGCTGTCACTTATACTGTACATTATAACATAAATAACACGGTTGGTTATTGTTTTATTACTTGCAGTACATATCCTGTAATAAATAAGCTCATATTTTCGGTCAATAGACTCTTGGATGCTTTGGGTTTAGCAGTTTTGCTAGCGGGAGAGATGAGTAAATGGCCTACCCTACGGGGTAATTGATTCAGCCCATGCTGTGGCTTTCTATCTTTTATCTTCTTGCAGTGTTTCTATATTCAGAAAATATTCATTGCGGATTGGAGGCCAAATAAAACTTTATGGAAATGTATTAAGTTTGGGTCGCATTTAAAACAGATCAAATGTAAAATGTTGTAAAGCTTGTCTGATTTTGAGCAGTTCTATTTCATATTTTAAGATTAAAAGCCGAAGCCACATCATAGTGAGCTTTGGACTTCCCACCATGTTTCCATTCGGGAAAAAAATACTATTATATGTGGTGATTTGAACCATCAATCTCAGCACTCATAGCGCAAAGCTTACCTGACTTGGCTAATTTGTCAGTATTGGTAGACTGTTAGAAACGTAATATAGAGAAGCAGCATTTATTTACACGAGTTGCATGATGGACAACTTGCATTATACAGTAACTTGTAATGGTTAGAGTCGTTATTAAAAGATAACCGGTCTTCCGTTTATTGACAAACAAATATCTGACCTCCTTCACACAGAAAATAAATAAACTAGGCACGACTCAAATATTACCTTGGAAGACTGTGCGGGGTAGCGTGCTTAACTTAAAAGAAAAACCACGGCAACCGCAAACAATGTGTTGCAAAGAGTCATGAACCCCCACCAATCAGATTGTTACAAACTTACTATACTTAAAGGATCTAATAAATCTTGCTGGTCTGCTACAGGAAAAAATGCTATTATGCGTGGTGTTTTGAGCCACCAACCTCAGAACTCATAGCGCAAATCTTAAAAGACTGAGAAACGTAATATAGACATACTAAATAGACATACTAAACGAAACAAAAAATAAGTATTTTCAGAAAGAATAAAACTAAACTAGCAAACCCGGTTGAAAAATGAATACAAAATCTGAATGTAAATTATACATTAAAGGTACTATGTCATGATCCACTGTATGTCCCTCTCGCAGATCCTGTAGAGCGAGAGACTTACAGTCCGTCTGCATCCCACATACAGTTACAATAATTAGAACTCTGGCGCTATTACTGGCCTTCTCAAGTACTTGTGACGCGTAACGACGTCAAAGGCACCACTTTAGATGTCAGACATCTGTAGGCTATGTTTTGGTGTAAACAATCGAATATCTGCTGTGTGGCTATTCACACCGTCCAAAATGCAGTCACTCTTTTACTTTTACTATCTTACCTCATTTGACAGATATTCAGGCAAGCAGCAATATTTATAACACTGCAGTGTTGGATCAATCTAATGGTGGAGCGAGGGGGCGTTTGACATGACCATTGTCTAAACGAGAGAAGAAAAAGGTGACAAACTCCAGTAGGAAATATATTAGCATCCGCCTCGCATGATTAACATGGTAGTTATCTTCTACACTTTAGCTCTGTGTATGCGCCGCATGGTGTGCTGGTTGAGCGCTGACACAGACTTCCGTGTTTTTGTTAATGCAAAAACACGTTGCGTGCTGCCTGTGCCTGCATCTAGGAGACGGCAGTATTTTTGTACAACGATATAAGTAACGTTAACTTCATAATCCAAAATTTATTTAAAAGGTAAAGGGGATTTTATTGTCACATACACATACATATGTATGTATATGTAGCAACATTTGTTCTCTGCATTTAAGACCTGTCAAAATCATATTTAAGACATTTTAAGGCCTAATAGTCAGATTATTGTATTTTAGATTTTGTAGTGGATACTTCTTTGTTTTTCCCACTTTGGTGGCTGAGCAATAATGTCTGATGCTCCACTTGCAAAGTAATCCAGGCTGAACCAAAATGTTGACCAAAACAAGGCTCTATTTATTTGAAAAATCTAAATGAGTACAACACTCAAAGTATACACGTAAGTAAAAATAAAGATTATAAAGATAAATCAAGGATTAACACAGAAGAAAACAGGAGCCATGTCTGCCACAGCCTGGGCCTGGAAGTGAGGTCAAAGACTGTATCTTCCTGCTCTGGCCACCTCCCAGGTAGCAGCTCCTGCCCTTATATTGCAGATGGCCCATCCGGCCACTAGAGGGGGTTAACTCAAAACAACAAATATGTATGAGACAGTGCAAAAGTATTACACTTATTTTTGGCTCCTACACATATTTTAAGATTTTTAAGGCCCCTGAGATAAGAGAGATGATAGAGATGAGAGAAACACAGAAAACAAATAAAACTGAATATTGGTAGGGACAATTAAATGTTCCTTGGAAAAAAAAACTATATGTGATGCTTTCATTAGAATGTATTCAACTTTTGAATAATGTAAGTCATATTAGCATTTGTTTTAAAAGTCTTACTGATCCCTACTGGATGTTTTAAAATGTGTTGCTTTGGAAAGTGAATCCGTAACTACGCAGTCATTTACTCTTCAACTCCTGAGAGGACAGGCTACAGTGCTAAGCAGACTCTTGTTGTAATATTAATACTGTCTACACGTTGTTTCCTTGGACACGATTTGTCAGTAAGAGATGACAGTGTGATAATTTACCGTGTCTCCTTTGTTATTACAAGAAACTTATTCAATGAATGTACATTTGTTAGTTAATTGTTTCAATGTGCTTTTAGCTAGTGCTCAAATGTTATGCTATTTGAGTGACATACAAAATATTTGAGATTTGTTAGGATGTGAAAGCATGGTATTAGTTTAATTTGCTTTGCATATTTAACATTATAATGTATAGCTGTACGAAACAAGTAGGCATATATATTATGTATCTGATTTTATGTACCATTCTTTCTAATTTGCAGTTTCACAGTGGTGAATGTCTTCAGTAAAAAGCAAGAAAAGGCACGACTTGTGGTTTATTGGAGGACAGACTGTTAGCTCCCTGTCTAGCTCTGCATAGGAAACGCATTGCAAGGGCAGTATAGTGAAATGACAAGCTGGTACAACATTATTATTGTCAGTAACAATTAGTACCAGCAACAAGACAGAGAAGCAGAGTCTCTGTGAGAAGATGAGCAATTAAAGAGTGAACAAGAAAGTAAAGAACCCCTTTTAAGAAGTGAGGTCCCCTCTTTATCTGCACAATCAAGGTCATCAAAATAATCAAGTAGAATATTTTCAGATAGTTCTTCTACTTTGCCAGCACGTGCTAAAGCCGAATCTGCCTGTGTCCAACAAGTCTATGCTGAAAAACAAGCCAGCATCATAAAGCAGAAAAGAGAAAAGTGCATAAATAAAAGGGAACCAATTCAAGGAGTCTTATGAATAAAACTCAACCAATGAGTGGCCTGTGTACATACAAGGATGTCCACTGAGCTTTATCATATAGATTACAATGGTGTGTTAAGTATTTACAACTTGTGACGAGAAATGCAGGACAGATTGGTATACTCTGTCCAACGATTGCAAACACTGGGCATTCATATACAGCAGATTACCATAATCTAGCAATGGCATAAAGGTTGCAGACACAAGACATTTTCTAACTCTAATTGAAAAGCACAATATGTTTCTATAATAATAGAAACAAAGTTTCAACTTGAGTTTAGAGACACGATTTACAATGTGCTGTTTAAAAGATTACTGGAAATCAATATGGACACCCAAGTACTTATAACTGGAAACCATTTCAATACCTTTACCTTTAAAAGTAAAAAAGCCATGTACATTATATGATACATCCCTCATGTTTGAAAATAACATGCATTTAGTTTTTCCAGCATTCAGATGTTGCAAAACAATAAAAAACAGTATTGTCATCATAAAAATTATGAAAGGTATCAGATCAATTGTCACAGAGATTATTGATATACAATCTGAACAGTTATGGGTAGGTCTGTCGCAATAATTACTATATCGACTTACGCATGTTGCTGACATAAGACAGTAAAGCCATGTTGTGCTGTTCTTGTTTGATGGCAGACAGCGCTACATGCAGCTAAACAGAGAGATAGAGAAGACAGCGACTGCCTGGTGTTAAGTGTTTATCCCGATGACTACATAATTCCAGCCAACTACGTTTAGAAGAATAAATGAAAAAATACAGCATTAGGTTTTATTCGCTTTAAGGTTTGTTGAATAGCCTACTTAGCCAAACAATGAACCTGGTTTAACCAATCACAATGAATCATTGTTGCATGACAATAGCGGAAACGAGGTGCGTTACGAATCGTAGAACAGTTTGCTTTGAGTTCGCCGTAAACATAAGCAAATGGTTTGAGGAGGTAATTTTCGGTGAACACACATTTTACACTGGAGCATTTGTAACAGTTTAAATTAATATTTTTGGAATATGTACAGAAAACATTCAAAATTCAAGTTCAAAGCAAACATTTTCACCATGAACGTTTGACAATTCTGAACGCACCTCTAAATTATTATGCTTCTGTACCGGTTCAAATTCCTACCGCTCTACATAAGAAAACACAGAAATGTATCACTGCAAACCTGACATTTTACAATTTTCTTAAGGTTAACAATTTTAGGTTTGCTTTACAAGGCACGCTACTTTACCCACATACTTAACGATCTCCCAAATATACAAACTGCGTCACTTTCATTCTAAAATACCATGGAGTTTTTGCTCATCAGAACGTAATTCACAACCTGCCTATACCGCAACAGTTGTGTCATGCATGTTATTAGACGTGTGACTATATATTAAAAATTTCCATATTTCAGTTTAACTACTTCTCTCCCTGGTTCCCTTGTCCACTCCTTTACACTGGATTATTTAGTCAGTCTACCCTTGTCTTTTCTTGTCTGCCCTTGTTATTATTTGATTATATGATTATTTCTTGGACAATATATCGACCAACAAATAACACGTATCATGACAGGCCTAGTTGGGGCCTTGGGGCACACCTTTAGATACTGTCAGGAAAGAAGAGGAGATTCCTGCCATCTGAACGCACTGTTAGATTGATAGTTGGCAAACCAATCTACTGCTTGCCCAGACAACCCAATGAGGGGGAGCATATTGAGCAAGATTCTGTGGTCAACTGTGTCAACTACCTTTGACAAATCAATAAATAGAGCTGTACAAACCTTTTTGTAGTCCAATGCCCAATAATCTAATTGACTACTTTGATATCAGCAGTGACAGTACTTTGACGCATCCTGAACCCTGAATGATATTGACTCAATTATCCTGTGAATTCAATAAATTCCTTAAATTGATTGCTGACATGCTTTTCAAGAAAGTTCGCTAGAAGAAACACCTTGGAAATTGTAATTGAAATCTGTAGTTTTTTAGATTTGTATGATCTTCCCCGGGCAAACTACCAGAAAGAAAATTACCAGTAGTAGTAGTAAGGATGCCCCCTGGGCGCCTCCCTAGGTAGGTGTTCAAGGCACGTCCGGCAGGAAGGAGGCCTCGGGGAAGACCCAGGACTAGGTTGAGAGATTATATTTCCACACTAACAATAATCTATATTTTCAGAGAATAAATGTCAAATTTATCAGGACCTGTTGATTTAGTTTGTTGTAACTGATTTAATGCTGTACTGTTCAGATATTGCACTTTTTTTTGTACGTTGATTGTTAAGATATCTAAAATGTAACTAGTCAGATTCAGATTTAAATAATCTGGCCATTTCTTTATTAATCAAACTGGATAGCTCAGAAGTAACCCAGGAATTATTACGACCTTTCACCCTAAAGTTGCAAAAATGTAATTGTTATTTATAATAGCACCAAACGCTCATAAAAGTAATTACAAGCCAATTACACTTTTTCTATCAGATATATAGATTATAGAGAGCCAGGTCATGGAAGAAGGCTTGCTCTCAGCAATTTGTATGATCCCTTTTAAAGATCAGTAGTTGTATTTCTAACTGTGGCTATAACATATTGGTCACTCAGGTCATTTGTAAAAACAACAATATAGGAGTATTTTTGAAGAGCATTTGTTAGAACTAGGTAAATTAAGGGGGATTTCTCAAGATGTTTAAGGTTTGGACGGGTAGGACTATTGATTGTATTGTATTCCTTAAGTACATGACAATACCACCACCCTTCCTGGGGCAGTCCCATCTAAAGACCTTGTAGCCATCCATTGAAAGTCTTTATCTAAAATGGATTTACTAAGCCAAGTTTCTGAAACAATAAGAATGTCAGTATCAGATGACATAATCATCAGCTTCGCCTTCTGGCTGGCTGGGGACAATGGCGACGGCTGCCCCACGTAGCTAACAGGGAACTCCAGCCGCGGATTAACCTCCCAGCCGATAGAAAGAGCCAGCGATGGCTGCAGCACAGGACTGGCAGAGGCAGGGACTGGAGGTTTCACCTCCGGTTTGTTGGGGGTAATCGGTTGCTGTTGATCTACCTCAGGCCTGGTTGGGAAGCCCAGCTGCAGCTGCACCTCAGCACCAACGGGAGGCGCCGGAGGTTGCCATTCTACGAGACTGGCAGGGAATGCCAGCGGCTGCTGCTACTTCATCCAGTTGGGAGTGATGGCGAACGCTGCACCGCAGAGCCGGGGGGCGGTGGCTGCACCACAGGACTGGCGGGGAATGCCAGCTGCGGTGCCGCGGTGTATGCCCTTTAAAAAGGACATACAAGAAGATTGCTGACCTTAAGGAGGATGTTCGTCAGTTGTCTGATGAACTTCAGAAAAAGGACTCGGTGCTGGACAGTTTTAAGACTACAACACTTTCCAGCAGCACAGCTCCTGACAACATCACCCCCAAGATAAGGCAGGCAATCAATTCCCTATCATCTGAGCAGCACAGATCGCTGCCCTCCGAAAAAAAATATATCCAGGATACAGCAGTTTGGGATCCCTCGTCCGGCCCTTTACGACCATCCTGTTCAACATCAATGGGGGCTCCATGGACAGAGGTGGTGATCCGCGGTTGCAAAAGGGTCCCTGACGGGGCTGGACACCCTCCCCCCCGTGTGTGCATTTTCAACTGCTTCATGGCCCTGACGGCTGACGCTGACCGGGCAGGCCTTCACCCGGACAATCTTCTGTGGGTATAGCGGCTCTTCTCGGACAAATCCTCCTTAATTAGAGCCAGCTACTGCTGTCAACAACTCCGTCTCCTTATCCCCCTGACCACATTGATAATTGGTGATTCCATTATTTGAAATATCCGCTTTTTTAACTCAATCACTCATTGTTTCCCTGGAGTCAGTCTCTGACATATTGGATGAACTCCCAGGCATGTTGTAGGCACTTCCAGCTTCTATAAGCCACATAGTCCTACATGTGGGGACAAAGTATGTGTCCCGCCGAGCTTCTGAACGGACTAAAGTAGATTTTAAAGAACTTTTGAGCTCCAACGGCATCTTTTCGGGTTGATTTTTACTGAACTCCTAGCTTCCATTATTAAGCTGGATAGATTGATCATTTCGGTGATTTTAATATTCATGTTGATGATGTAAATTGTACCACTGTCTCTGACTTTATCAACCTCACCGAACCTTTCAACCTTGTGCAGCATGTCATTGGTCCTACACACAGTAAGGGACATACACTCTATCTTATTTTTTTCTTATGGTCTTACTATTAACAACATTGATATTGTAGATGTGGTCGTGAGCGATCATAAATGTATTTTATTTGATCTTGTTTTTAAGATGGACCCCCTGCCAGCTAAACGTGCGGTTTGATAAACCAGCACACAATAAATAAGTTCTCTGCTGTGTTTGACACAAGCTCGGTTGAAGTATCACATAATGTGGACTCCTACCTGCAATCCTTTAACGAATACTGCTAGTCAATCTTAGACAAAGTAACCCCTGTCAAGACCTGCCTGGTACCCACTATAAACATTTCCCCATGAATAAACGAAGAGATCCGCAGCCTCAAGCCCCTGTCGGAAAACTGAATGCTTATGAAAAAAAAAAAAACTTCACGTTCACCGCCTACATCTCAGAGAACTTTTATTTTCCTTCAATAAGATGGTTAAGGATGCTAGAGCTTCTTATTTTAAAAATCTGATTTCCACTCACAAAGGAAATTCAAAAATACTGTTTGTCACGATTAACAACATTGTACTCCCCACAACGATTCAAGTCCCTGTGGATTTCACAAGATGATAGCAATAACTTTATGTCCCATTTTGTAGATAAGGTTAAAATTGTGCGGTCAAGCATCATTCTGTCAATTTGCCCTCCCCCCCTCCCCCCCCAAACCTGTCAACCGAAATCAATTATTCTGACTTAATTTTGTCCTATCACCCTTGCGAACCTTACTGAACTAGTAGGTAAAATGAAACCTTCATCTAGCCCCTTAGATATCATACCTACACCACTGTTACTTAAAGTAATTGATTCTATCGGACCCTGTTCAATAGACAGTCAATATTATAAACCAATCCCTTCAGCAGGGTTACGTCCCCAGATATTTTAAACACTCTGTTGTGCACCCGCTTTTAAAGAAAAAGAACCTTGATTTGTCCATACTGAACAATTACAGGCCTATTTCTAAGCTGGCTTTTATCTCAAAGATTTTAGAAAAGGCTGTGGTCACGCAGCTAAATGATGCCCTGGAGACTCACAACATCTTAGATAAGTTCCAGTCTGGTTTCCGTTGGATGCACTCCACCAAAACTGCCCTCCTCAAGGTATCGAATGATGTGTTGCAAGCTGCAGATGTAGGTAAATGCTCAGTTATTGCCCTACTAGACCTTAGTGCAGCATTCAATACCATCGGCCAAATTAACAGGCTAAATAAGAGCGTGGGCATCTCTGGTTTAGCTCTGGATTGGTTTTCCTCGTACCTATCAGATAGGACCTTTTCTGTGTTGGCAGCAACATTTATGTCAGACTCAGCCACTTCGGAATGTGGGGTGCCCCAGGGTTCTGTGTTAGGCCCCATTTTATTGAACTTATATATGCTTCCTCTAGGGCAGATTATAAAAAGTTTTATTGATATATCATATAATTTTTACGCAGATAATATCCAATTATATATTTATTTTAATCCGGATAGACTTGAAAAACTCTCTATTACAAAATTGTATGGCTTCCATTAACGATTGGATGTCAGACAACTTTTTGCAGCTAAATAAAGACAAAACGGAGGTAATGATAATTGCTCCTGACAACATCACCCCCAAGATAAGGCAGGCAATCAATTCCCTATCATCTTCGGACAGCACTACCATGAGAAACCTGGCCTACACACAGTAAGGGACATACAACTCGATAAACCTACATAATGCAGCTCCCTCATATATTGGGGACCTTTTAGTACAATCAACTCCTAGTCGGGCTCCAGAACAAATTTTAAAACAAGAGGCGACCGTGCTTTCAGATCAGTGGCGCCTAGGCTCTGGAACTCCCTTCCTTTACCCCTGAGATCATTGGAGTCTGTGGTTACTTTAAAAAAAACATCTTAAAACCTACCTATATAAAATAGCTTTTAAGTAGGATAACCACATTGTGGTTTTGTGTATTTTACTTGTTTTTAAATCGGATGCTTTCTGTTTTTTTGGTATTTATGGTGCGTTTTACTCTTGCATTTTCTTTATGTGTTTGCTCAATTTGTGCAGTAAGATATGTATTGCAACTTGTATTTCTGTGAAGCACCTTGTGACTGCTGTCTGCGAAAGGTGCTATACAAATAAAATGTACTTACTTACACCAATGGAGAGAACGACTCCCAGACCTGAAGTCCAGAAAAAGAAAAAAGAATACAAAAAACCCTCTGATCCCAAATTGGGTCGGTTATTCTGTAACAGGAGAGCGGGGAGGACAAGAACCAGGCGCAAGTTTGAGTGGCAAAAAGGGACTTAAATACAAAACAAAAGAGAAACACTCACCACGAACAGCCAAATGGGAAACAATATCTAACAGGTTAGGTTTAGGTTTGGTTTAGGTATAGATTGAAAGCCCCAACCTAAATACCCATACCAAACCCACAGGTGCAAACGATATACAATCAGTGTGAACATCCGCGAGACAGGGAGCGCTAGGGAAGTGAAAGTCTGGCACACCGAGGTGGGAGCACGCTGGCCCAGGTAACAGTGGGGGGGAGGGGGTGTTGAGCTGCCCATCGGCGGCGCGACCCTGGATGTTACAACAGTTAAAAACAGGGCCGGGGTTAGCTTGTGTGTATATATAGAGAGTAAAATAATAGAATATAATTGTAGTCCGAGTTTTCTCTGATGACTGTTGTTACTGCCAACAGCCAAAAAATATCCCGAGCATGTGTAAATCTCTTTTACCTGTTTTATATTTTAAAGACAGTTCTTAAGCACAGTAGCTCAAGGGTAAAGACAGTAGAATGGTAGAATTTTCAACTTTCATTTTGAATTATTCCCCCAACACACCTCCACAGCCTATATTTTTTTATTTTTTCTATATGGCCCTAATATGCCAAAAAACATTTAACATTGAACATGAACTTATAAAATAGAACTCTAAGTACCTGTACCACCTTGAGCACCAGCACCCTCATGTGGATTGCCTCCACGTGGCATGTGTCTCTTTTGCATCTCATTAAGAGATTGCCTGTGGAGACAGCCATACTGGTATAAGCAACATTTCATGCTATTTGAAACAGTGTAGGCACCCTAGCTTGTTACTTTCCTAACCTGTGGCGCGTTTTCCAAAAGCATCGTTGCTAACTACATTTCATGGCTGGAACTACACTGTTGCAACGCATGTGTTTCCCAAAACCATAGTCTGAACTATGGAGGAAACTACATTGGTGACTTATGTAGTACGATGCATCGTTAAACGACGCAGGTGTTTCCCCAAATCATAGTTCCAACGAACGTTCGTAAAACTGTCGTTAAATTTTGTCGTTCGAACTACAGCTCTCGAGGTGTCGTTACAAGCATAGTTTGTGGTGATTACGTCATAAACAGCAGAAGATGCAGTCAAATAGGCTTATTAGAAAGGCATGTCTATCTAATCTTGCTGTAGGAAAACAGTAGACCTAAGTGATTTGAAAATGTAATATTGTTGTAAAAGTAAGCCTACTTTTAAATGTAGTCTATTTCTCAATAGGTCTACATGAGTAGACTGTAGCTGTGCCTATGCCTACAGTTTAGTTTTCTTATAGGATCAAAACGCATAAAGTTTTTCCCTTTATCTTGCATACAGAATATGTCTGTTATTCTAATATTAATCAAGTAGTGCTTTTGTTGCCGTAATTAAAAGAACAATTAATCGCTAGTGTTTTGAACCCACGTTATTGAGACTATCGTTCACAATCACGCTAGTATCCAATTGAGCCACTGACACTGCTTTGAAGCTTTTTGGCCATATAGTAGGCAGGCTACATACAAAGCAAATTGCACTGAATGCAATGTATTGCTAATAGTTAAAATTCATTCTAGAACTAAAAACAAAAGTAACATTAGTGATGCCAATAGCAGGGCTTGAGCCCGCAACCTTCATGTTGAGAGCCCAAGACACTGTACTAATTTGCCTGGGCTTAGATTCACATCTTATTCTTATTATATAATATTAAAATAATATTCATTATAGTTCTTTATTATCATGATTAGGTTACTTTATTTTAATATTATTACTGTTTCTGATGATCTATATGAATAGGCCTACTCATATTTGAATTATTCTTATGATTGTTGTTATAGACTACTGTAGTTTATGAGCAGGTTGTATGAATAACCTAGATAATAATTTTATAATTTCATATAATCACAACTGCTCTAGGCTATTGAATTCAGGCATAACATTACAAAGATTGTGTGTTTCCCGCTGTACAAGTCAGACCAAACACATCTGGAAACATTGTAGTTCAAACTACGGTGGTTGAAACCAAATTAGTTATAATCATTGTTGTGCTAACAAAGGTCGACAGGATGTGTGTTAGTTCAACGATGCATAGTCCCATGTAAATTCAATGCTAGCCTTTGTCGTTGTACGTGAAACGCACCCCAGTATAGAAATACAAGTTCCAATAGGACTCCAGTATAGGACTGTTACCCAGTATCATACCTGCCCAGCGATTCCATATCCTCCTGCAACTGGATGTTGTGTTTCTTTACTAACTCAAGCTGAGCAGCAAGACGCTCTTTTTCCTCATGGATCTTCTCTCTAGCAGCACGCTCCGCATAGAAGTCAGAAGAATACACCTCAGCCTGTAAAAAGCATGTGATAAAAATCATACTCCTCAGTGAATTTATTTATTCTATAATAAATCATTATAATTTATTAAAAAAATTAATAAATAAATAAAAATAAAAAAAATATATATATATATACACACACACACACACACACACACACATACATACACACACACGATACTTACAAAATGGAAATACATTTAATAAAAACTTTTTTTTGGAACACACTGGCCCTCATTTATGAAATGTGCGTACGACAAAAATATGTGCGTAAGATAATTTTCACGCAAAGGTGGCAACGTTCAAATCGCACGTCAAGTCTCAACTCGTGTATGCAAGTTTTCAAGTCATCTTACTTGTGGTGCAGCATAGTGGAGGTGGGGGAGAATAATCTGCGAGTTGTTTTAGACCATATTCTGCTTCTGACAGACATTTAAGAGTAGATAGGCCTACATTCATTTAAAAATATGACGGCAAAATATTATACTTTGTAAGACCAGAGGGAGGAGCAAGAAACATAATTTTGTCCTGTTCTGCCTAGCACAGGTTAACGGTGTTATTATTTGATGATCGGATCCAACGTTGACAAGACTGCCAAGACAGCCTGCTCAGCGCAGCCTCAAAGTGGGTCCGCTTTTCAGGTTCTCATTTTTTAAAGGCGAAGCACTACTTATCTCTGATTTAGGCTAAAGAAACATCATTACAATGAAGCAATAAATAAGTTATTTATTTGTTATTTATTAGTATAATTATCTTTAAGTTGTTTTCAGACCCGGCAGGTATTTAAGCATGCAATGCATCCACATATTCATTAAATAGTTTTTCAACCGGGTTGTCAAATATAGGCTATATATAGATTATGGCAAAATATTATATTTTGTAAAGCCAGTCTAAAACTTGGGTGATTAATTATTGTTACAGTAGACTATTAAACTAAATTAATATTAAAGATTTGGTTGGGTTCGGCTTCTGGAGCAGGATGAGTGAATTAATGACAACAATAAAAAAGTGTGGTTAATACAATAATTATATTGAAACACTGAAGTGTAATAATGGCATCAAATTACATGTTTAGAAAATAAAATGTAATACTAATAAAAGAAAATATACCCCCGGGGGAATTTTGTAATAGTGTCAAGCGTCTGTGTGTCACACTGGATTTAATATCCACGATTCATGTGTGATGCAAATTTTGTCCAGCACAATAATTACTGTTCATCCAAGGAAATGTCTATCAGTCTTCGCTAGCAATCTTAAAGGGTTCTGGTTCGCCATCCTTAGGATGAACAGGTCCGATGCAATGTCCAAACAAGATATCCAAATGGAAACAAAACCAAATAAACAAGATAAGGAAGAAGTACACAGCCGTTCAAAGCGAGCTGTTCACTTCATGGTCTGTAATGCCCACGTAAAAAAAAAAAAGGCGGAGAAACAGGCGATTTGTGCATAGGTTGTTTGGTTAACGCCTCTATGAGGATATGCCCGTCCATAGCGTGGGAGACTGTTGTTATTTAGAAGCAGCTAACGATACCTGCAGGAACAAGCAATTTTTGTCAGTAAATCAGTAAGAAAGAATAAATGTGCTGTTCCTGGATGCACAGAGGAGAACTGGAATTTGGATTTACAAAAAGAGTGAAGGGGAAATGTACCTGAAGGTTTTAGACCAGGATTGTTGTTGTGCTCAGTGCATTTCAGCCAGGACAGATTTCTCAACTTTGGGCTTTATAAGAAAGGACTTGCTACTAAATTAATCTTGAAAGATGGAGCGGTGCCAACTATGAAGTCGATTGCCCATACTACCATAAGTAATATGTTTAAAATGTATCCTACCTACTAGGTCCATAAACATAGACATGTTAATTTGGATATTATATATATGATTTCAACTTACTGAGCCTTAGCTTGTTTGCATGACAGCCATAATCTTCTAAAGTATAGCCTACTGTTTATGTGGGCTTTAGACTGTAAATGTATCATTGTGCTTTTGAGTGAAGGTGCAGATCACGGGAAACACAATACGAATATGAGCCTTAAATAACATTACACCCAAATGTAAGGTCCTCCGGACAAAAACAAATGCATGCATGCAATGATAATCGTGCGGGTTGTATGACTGGAGAGCATTTGGGTTATGGACGGCAGCTAATACGATGCCGGCGAACATGTTTTATAAATAGTGCAAATCTTAATTTAGTGTAAGTTAAATACATACAAGTAAGGCTGTAATCCTGGCGCAGCAGAAGCCATTGTTTACTGTCAGGCCAGTACACACGTTGACTGTGGTTGGATCACAGTGGATCTAATTACATAAGTAAAATTTAAAGAAACTAAATCAGCATGTCAACACTGTAGGGGGTGAAATTAACTTTAAAGGACATGATTAAAAAAATGCTAAGGTGTTTTTTCCTTGAACAATATTGCCTACTTTACAAAAACATCTTAGGGAATAATAGAAATTAGCTGTAAAGTGTATGGAATGTGCCCTTTAAATGCTTTTCTCTCGAAGCACCAAGATGACGACGACAATCAAGTATCACGAAGCAGCAAAAGTTGTAATACAAGCGCTAAAATCTTTAATCTTCTAGTAGAGTACAATAAAAAAAAAGGAGCCAAGCATCGAAGATGCGTAGGCACCCTATTGTGTTTCTATGCTTTCTTATTATTATTAGGGAGTCAAGCATCGAAGGTGCGTAGGAACCCTATTGTGTTTCTATGCTTTCTTCTTCTTCTTCTTATTATTATTATTATTATTATTATTATTATTATTATTATTATTTGTCTTCTTATAATTTTTTCTTGCACTATTCTG
>JAODOY010022229.1:0-24490 GCA_025399855.1 Forbesichthys papilliferus
GTATGTATATATATGTATATGTGTATATATATATATATATATATATATATATATGTGTATGTATCTATGTATGTGTATATATATATATATATATGTCCGCTTTGGTCGATGACTTGTGTAGTTGGTCAACTCGTTTTGCAACGCGGTGGCCCAGCGAATAGCACTGTGGCCTCACAGCAAGAAGGCCGGGTTTGAACCTTAGTCATCCCGGCCTTTCTGAGTAGAGTTTGCGTGGGTTTCCTCTGGGTGCTCTGGTTTTATCCCACTGTTAAAAAACATGTTAGGTTCTCTCTCCAGTCAGTGCCATGTGACTAGTGACACTGGTTTCCATCAGGATTTGGTGCCCGGGCGCTGCACAGTGGCTGCCCACTGCTCCCTAGAAGGATGGGTTAAATGCAGATTAATTGTGCTACTAGGTGGTAGTATGAAGTCTAAAGCACTTTTTCTGAATGGCCACTCCAGCAGAATCCGTTTCCCCCCAAACAATACGTTTGAATTGCAGTATTCCTTTAATGATGAGCATGCTAAGGTATAGGTGAATGCCCATACATGATGCCATTTGTTTCCTATGTGTAGCTGCTTCTGAGGCAGAGCTGTTGCATACCTACAGTCTAGTGGACCCCCTGGATGTGCAGATCCTGTGTGTACGTTTGGCTGTGTTGGTGGCCGTCACTCTTACGGTCCCTGTTGTTCTGTTTCCGGTAAGATAGACATTTACGCGTGAACAAATTGGCCTTTTTATTTCAGTATGAGCAACGTGACATTTTCATGACTCACAATTTAACAAACTGTATATTATGTATTATGTGATTACAGATATTTATGCAAACTCATTTGTAAGACACAATTGGCCAGTTTCACAGCCATGTATAAAACCTAGTCCAAAGAAAAATTCTGTGACTTCCACTGAAAAAGTTATTAGTCTATAACTGGGCTTCATCCATGTCTATGAAACCCGCCCCATTGTGTCATTTATCATCCAAATCAGAAGTCAAAAAGTGAATAATTCAAGTGACTGTAAATGTTGATTTCCTAATACCATTATGGTTCCCAATAGGTTTTTAAATATTTTGTATAGTGATTTGTTGTGAAATTGTCAATTGCATATTTTAGTTCATTGTATGTAGATCATATTATGCATGTCACAGTCTTAATGCTCCATTCATAATGTATCATTGAGTTTTGGTCCCCTATAATAAATTATTTGATATTTATACATTGCACATTACTCTACTAAACGGCAATATACTGGCATGGCATGTCAATATACCTGAATACGATTAACCTTTGTAGTGATCTCCCGCTACACCTTCCTTTATTATGACATGTTGTGTTGATGACATTTCTCCACTCCTTTGTCTTCTTTCTCCTTTGTTTCCTCAGATCCGCCGAGCTCTGCTCCAGACACTGTTCCCTAACAAGCCGTTCCACTGGGGCAGACACATCGGCATTGCCTTTTGCCTCATCTTCATTGTCAATGTGCTTGTCATCTTTGTGCCCACCATCCGGGACATCTTTGGTCTCATCGGTACGCCCCAACAACACTCTGTATACAACCTCTGCTTATTACACTTCTCTAATCCATACTCTTCTTCCTTCCTTCAGGAGCCACCTCTGCACCCAGCCTTATCTTCATCCTCCCTGCAATATTCTACCTTCGTATTGTTCCTAAGGAACAGGAGCCTTTGTCGTCCAGACCCAAAATTCAGGTAACACTGAGGTTCCCTCAGTTAACATGGCTTTGACATTAGGATGGCTAATTTAAACAAAGACACTGTATATGTGCAAAGAATGTGTTTCATATGTGCATGTAAACATATGCAAACATCATGAGTTATGATGGGTTTTTTTGGGGTTTTTTTACGAGGTATTTCATGATTGGAGACACAAAATCAGCTTTTTCCTGCTACCTGGTCAAAAGTGGTTTTGACGTTTCTGCATACATCTTTTGCACTAATATACTACAATATATTTAATGTTATTATATAGTTTAGATTTACTTAAATTAATTATGGATGTTGAAATGTACTTTGGAACTTGTGCACATGCGCGTAGCTATAGGGGGTGCAGGAGCTTGCACCGGGGCTCGTAATGGTATGTACTCCGGTCTACCATAAAAAAATGTATTATTTTTAGAGTTTGTGTTTGTATTACATCGCAATCACAAACCAACATTGGCTTCACATGCTTATATATATATATATATAGCAATATTTCATAATGATACCGTATTATGGTGTTTTTAGGATCATTACTATGCGTGTATTGTTTATGATGCTGAAGGTTTGCATAGCAATATTACTGCAGACTTTTTCCTTTAAAATTGATTAATCTTGTGTTTATATCTTATTGGTAGACTTTTAATTTGGCAGTGATATTCTTTTAATATAGAAAATAGTATTACTCAGCTGGAGCCAGTCTAAGTGAACGTGCATGAGAGATGGCATAGGCTAATGCGTATGATAGTGTGTATATGGGTCTTTGAGGTGAAGCCTTGTAAGGAAGCCTTGCACCAGGGCCCGCGTCATCACGCTACGCAGGGCTATTCAATTACAAACTCAAGTGGGCCACATTTTACAAGAAAAACTGTAGGTGGGTCACATATTCTTGGCAATTGTTTAAGCGAGCGTCTATATGAGCGCGAGACGAGAGCATCCACCCTGCAGCTTGGTTCAAATGTGTCAAGTCAATGGCGAAGGTATTCAATATAATAATAGGATGCCCATAATTCCAAGTCAAGTAGCAGTCACATGCGTCCAGTTTGCAATGCGGTGTTCTGTACCTGAAATTACATTTGGTAGACAATTCCAGGTATTCTTACCCGTATGGGTTCAAATGTGACTAGTACCATACCCAATCATTATCCTCAAAACATGAGCTATGTGCACACACGTATGGACTTAATTTCATTGCGTTGATTATAAACTCGGGACTAGGCCTACTACAAACAGGATATGTGATGTCTTGGCTGTAGAAGAGTTAATCACTAATTTACAGTAATATATTGACTTGATTCGTATTGTGGTTATACAGTATATTGAACTAATACATACAGTAGTGGTCAAGGGCGCAATCCCCTCGTAGGCCACATGGGGGGCAGTTTAATAGGCCTGCGCTACGCCATTGTCTACTGTACTATTTTATATTTTATATGTCATAATATTGGTTAGATTTACTTAAATGAACCATGAATGTTTTTATCTGTCACACTAAGCACCCATATCTCCATAGATGGGCAACACACACACACACACACACACACACACACACACACACACAGTCTATGGAAACAAACAGAGGGGCACAGATTACAACACAGAGAGAGTGATGTCATCCTCTGCTCAGGATGCAATATAAATAAAATAGTTTGCTATATACATTTTTGAAATATTAAAACAATGGTCAACAACCATTCTACCTACAGTACAAATATTGTTCAACGTGAACTCAGCACACTAATCACACATACTACCAAACGTTTTAATGTATTACTGACATATGTTGTTATTAAATTTCTTGTATTGCTATAGATTTTGTTCTCACGTCTGTGGCCCTCTTGTGCCCCCTGCAGGCTGCATGCTTTGCTGCACTAGGAGTCATCTTCATGGTGATGAGTTTGTCATTCATCATCACTGACTGGGTGAATGGAGAGGGTCGAAGTGGAGGCGGACACTAACCACCACATCAACACAATCCCTGCAAACAGACCACCAATCAATCAGAGCCTTCCCAATCACTACGCCCCCCCCACACACACACACACACCCACTTAACACACCTGGATCTGACCAGTACTCTGCTGAAGCCAAAAAGGAGCATTCAGCTGCACAAGAGGACAAATATGACATTTCCCTAACAGTAAAGGGCCTTGTTGCAGCAGACAGTCTTTATATGGAGGAGAGGACATGGAGAATAAACCAGTGTTCTGACTGAAGGAGAAGCCGTGGTCCAGATTCAGAATGATTATGGATGCGGTGGATTTGGCAGTGAGTGAAAACCTGACGAGGCACAATGAGGATCAGGAGTGGACATTACACATGTGGTTTCGGGTATCAGTTTACAGGACACTTTCATGGAAGAGATGACCAATGTCATTCCTTTCCTACTGTTTATCTGCTTTGCTGTGGGTTCATCATTCGTACAGTACTTGATTATGTTTGCAATGTTTCCCTTCCTGGAACTGGTTGAGTATCTTTCACTTTGTTCACTCCATCCATTTGTGCATAATTCTCTTTACTGTCTGGTGTTTACAACAATTCCTACATCAATATTTCAGTCTTTCAGGGATTTTAGTGTATTAAATAGGTCCTTGTTTATCTGGTAACACCTGACACAAGTTGCTGGTGAACAACATGGTCGTTGCAAAATGCCAGAAAACTGTATAAGGGCCATTTTTGAAGTTATCATTAGATCATTGAAACATAGTGAGACTAGACTTCCTTATCACAGTCAGGTTAAGGAGATTATGTTTTTTGGTACCCTCGTAAATTTAGTATGGAATAACTGATCTATGAATTTAAAAAAAAATGTATATTAAAGCTATTTATGCCCTTGTATTGTTAATAAACTCTACTTGTTTGTACATGTTTAAGTGCAAACTCATTGACCCAACAGTTGCCCAAACAAAAGGTTTTCTGTCCGTTGGCTCCACCCATGGGAGATTTCTATAGAGTTGTAGTGACAACTTCACATGGCTACGTATATTTTTGTCAATATTGACAAAAATGTGATCTGTTGGGGAAAATGTGATATTTATCTCTCATTTGAAAGTGTAGTTCATAGAGGAACTAGAGCCATCAAAAGTAGAGATACGTATAACAAAGCCCCAAGACAACATGCATGGATTGACAAAAAGAACTTGGCTCTTCGTGTCATATCCATTTGAAATCGCCCAAGGTCCTTGCTGACTTCCGACCGTACTTTTGGTGCAGTCATGTGTCAATAAAATCAATTGCCCTCCCCTCCCCTCACTCAGCTCCTAGACTATATGATTTTTCAATGTTGCGCAATGGTGAAGTTTAGCTGAGGTGAAGTTATATTTTAATCTGCTTTAATGTTTTGAACTATAATAATTTTAAAATAACTAATATTTGTATTCAAAATGCTGACATATTTCAATGAATTAATATTTATCCAGGATATTATTTATGGAGTGATTACTACTGGATCTCATAGGAAAAAAAGAAAGAAAAAAAAGATGTTCATGGCATGTTCATGTTTTACTGTGACTTGTAGGTTCCGTACCTTAGTAGTGGACCATACGGTTTAAAAAAGAAAAAGTGCCATTAAGTCTCTATGGTTAATTTAGCTGGTCCCAAGCCCGGATAAAGGAGGAAAGTTGAAATTGTAATATTAAAAAAAACAAACATGAATCGACAGAAGTAGTTCTATACATTTCGGGTGTTTTTACTCACTTTATGACATGGCAAATTATGCAAATTAGGCGATGACGTCATTTAGCGACTTTTAGCACAGCCAATAGCTACTAGTAGAGACAAAAAGTGAGTAAAACACCTAAAATATATATAACTACTTTTTTCTGTCGATTCATGTTTGTTTTTTATATTACAATTCCAACCCTCCTCCTTTAACCATAAAGAGAAGGAGACACTATTTTTTTTACCGTATGGTTCACTAAGGAGCTTTCAAGCCACAGTAAAACATGAACATTTTGAAGGGCGGCGGGATCGGCCAGCGGCATCAATCCCGGCGCATGCGCGGTTCATTTGCAGTCTGGACGCGGAGGGCGAACATGCCTGTGTCTGACTGCAGCGCTGAGAGGGACTGTTGCGGGAGAACTGGGCCGCCTTGAGTGCGTTGGGGCGGGGGAGGGGCCCACGGCAGCACCTGCTGCTGGAGGACAAGAGTAAGAATGATACGTGCTTTCACGTCAGTCTCCAAAAGTCTCTAGTAACACCAGAAAAAGTCGCTAGATTTGTCGCTAGTCGCTTTTTTTTTTGTTGTTTGGTTTGGTTTATTGTATGTTACGACAAAAACACAACCATGAATAATTTATTTAGTGTTACGCCTCTTACATACGTGCGTTGTGCACACATTATTATTTTGCATGCACAAACACATCATATGGGGTGCAAACTTCACGGAGGTATACTATACACAGCTAGCCTACTACATTAAAATATAGCTAGATGTAACTTACTTATTAAATAAACTGTGATGTCTGTCCCAATAAGCACCACATATGAAAGAAAGCTAAAGTAAACAAAGTATGTTGTCTTAAAGATGGAGTCATGAAACAACACAAATACAAAGCAGGTATAAGCGTCCAATATAGGCTACATTAACAACACTGCACTTCATTACCTCACCTAGTGTAGGTAAATATTAAATTACAAAACAGCAATAGCCAACATATTGATCAGCAAACATCACAACTCCACATCATTTTATTAATGTATAATACAAGTAATAGCACTGAATAATTTGACTCCCACAATTTAAGTAAAATGGTTTGATGCTATATTAATATCTGACACAATATATTTGACCATTAAAACAATGGTAAACAAGGACCATTATATACATTATCTGCCAACCACTATATAACTGGAACTAGTGCCCTAATAGCACATATTAATTTACTATAGACATATTTTATGTTTTAACTTTCACTTCCAGTATTGCAAAGTCTATAGATTTTGCTCTCACGTCTGTGGCCCTCTTGTGCCCCCTGCAGGCTGCATGCTTTGCTGCACTAGGAGTCATCTTCATGGTGATGAGTTTGTCATTCATCATCACTGACTGGGTGAATGGAGAGGGTCGAAGTGGAGGCGGCCACTAACCACCACATCAACACAATCCCTGCAAACAGACCACCAATCAGAGCCCTCCCAGTCACTACGCAGGGTTTTAGTGTATTATGTCCCTGTTCATGGTGTGGCAGGTGTACAACAAGCCGGAATCTGCAGTGATCTGCATGGTTTTTGCAAAATGCCAGAAAACTGTTTAGGCTAATGTTGAAAAATTGTGTTGTCAGCAGCATTAGATCACTGAAACATAGTGTGACTTCTTTGTCATAGTAAGAATAAGGAGATTCTGAGACATCTCTTACTCTATGAAATGATAAACCTTATATGAGATCACCAGTGCTTTTGTTTTTAATAACTGATATATGAATCTTTTTGTAATTTATGTTTTATTAAAGCTATTTGACCTGAAATACATTGTCCTTGTGTAATGTTTTGCTAATAAACGCTAAACTTCTTTACGTGAGTTGAAATGCAGCCTCCTTGTCTTGGAAATAAATAGTAAAACCAGACACAATCACTAAAGACAGTTCCCCACAATAATGACTAGAGTAAATACAAAACCCGTAAGAAAATGGAAGTAGCACCTCTTGCGCTCAGAACAGAGTGAGCAGAAAAGTTGTCAGTTTCCTGTCTTCTTCACAAGCAAGAGAAGTGAGAAGAGAAACTCGCAGACAAGACCAAGAGCTTAGAGGGCAACAACTGCCTGCTGGAGTATAGGACTAATCTATAAGAAAGAATATGAGCCGGGGATCCAAATCTAAAACAGAAAATGTCCACAGTGCTTTGCTGACGCCACAAGAAAATGAGAAGATTGAGGAGCTTCTGGGCAGAAGGTGTGCTGTAAGTTATGAGACAAGCTGTAAAAGGACAGATGTGTAGATCTACAGTTTCTGTTAGTACTAGGTGTTGAATGTTTGAAAACAAAAACATACATTTATTTTCACTGTTGCTTTATGTGGTGGGGAGATACTGTCTGCAATTGGAGATTTTATATTATAACCATATATTCTGGCAACCTGCAACGTGATACAGTCTTGTCTTCCTGTTCAGTTTTCCCTAATATGCATTGTACACCAATCTACATATTGTAAACCACAGAAAGTTATTGAAGCATAGTTTTTATAGTTACAATTTGACTAGACTATTCCTAATTTGTTTATAGCTTCCCTTTACAGTATATTGTTGTGGCAGTGCTTAATGTTGTTTTAAATAAGAACAAGAAGCATTAGGTCATCATAATAGCACAACTTGAGGGAGGAAATGGTGGTTGAGCAATTTCTTCCGCTGGTGTCAGAATTAGAGGCTTGCTAGTGGTTGAGTCAAATCGCACAGAATAGAAGTTTCCTTCTCAAACTGTCAGTTTGACTAAACTATGAACTCTACTTTAGTTGCAGTTTATTGGCAAACCAATAGGCAAAGCAATATAATGTACTGTAATAACAATGTTTATTGTTTCAAAGAGTATTAGTATGTATGACCCACAATGAATAAAATATTTAAAGATTTTAAAATAACATAGGTCTAGAATTATCAGGTGTTTGAGTTAGTCAGAGTCAGGCTATTCGTGTTGATTTCTTTATCAATAACAGTCAGTTCATCTTTTAAGGAAGTTAATTTCTACTCATCATTTGCAAGTTTAAAAATAACTTGCAAATGTGTGTGTGCGTGTGTGTGCGTGCGTGGTGCATGCATGTGTGTGCCTGTGTTTAGTCCCTGGCCACCACAGTGGTCCAGTTGTACCTGAGTCTACCGCACAGTCCTTCCACTTGGAGCTACCAACAAACTGGAGTGGTCTGTTTTGTGAAGGACAGCCCTCAGCGCTCTTTCTTCATCCGTCTGTTTGACATGAAGGTAAACAAAATGGAGGTATTGTTTGCAGGGCCTGGAGTCTTATACATTTATCTGATCACATCAGGCTCACCAATAGAAGGAAACCTCTACAGATTGGCTTCAGTCAAAGCTACAAAGCAGGATATGCTTGTAATCATGATTTCATACATATTACTTATGTTACTATATTACTTATATAATGCAATTTTGCTAAATCTATTCAGTATAATGTTTCCTAATCCTATATATTTTTATACAATTATTATATTAGTATTATTGTGGGTTTTTTTCAGACAGGGAGGCTGATCTGGGAACAAGAGCTCTACAATCAGATTGTTTACTGCTGTCGTCTGCCTTACTTTCACACCTTTGCTGCAGATGTGAGTCAGCACATTCATTTTGTCGTTACATTTAGTTGCTGTAATATTACCGTAAACAATGGGATAGTGAAGCCTATATGTAGGGGTATTACATAATGTGTGTGTGTGTGTGTGTGTGTGTGTGTGTGTGTGTGTGTGTGTGTGTGTGTGTCTCACTCGTCACAAAATTCAGGACTGCCAAGCCGGGCTGAACTTTTCTGATGCACAAGAAGCAAAAGCATTTCAAAATGCTGTAGAGCAGAAAATTGAACAAAGAATTAATCGTCAAGGTAGGCCACCATCTAATTCATTTATTTATTTGTGATTGTATGTAAATATAATTGTTGTTTTACTCTTTGTAGTTATGGTGAAACTGTAATGGTTCTATTAGCACTATAACTGGATGCTGAAATAATATATACTCTATATCAGGGGTAGGGAACCCTGGTCCTGGAGAGCTACCGCCCTGCATGTTTTAGATGTCTCCCTGCTCCAACACACCTGATTCTAATAAACAAAGTTAGAAGTGTGTGTGTTAGAAGCCTGATAACGACCCATTCATTAGAATCAGCTGTGTTGGAGCAGGGAGACATATAAAACATGCAGGGCTGCGGCTCTCCAGGACCAGGGTTCCCTACCTCTGCTCTATATGTATACTATGTATATATCAAGCATAGGGAAAGTTCAGACAGCCCACAGAGCCACGACCAGCCATGCGTCAGATAATTATTGCCATCTGACCTCAGTGACCAGACTGCTCATTGGGGTATCAACATTGCGTACACACGAAAAGGTCGCGTACGTTGGTTTTCACCCACAAAGTGTGATGTGTTAAAATTAACATAACGTGAGAATGTGCGGAGCGTACCGCAAAGTCAGGTCTGTGATCAAAATATCTTAGTGAAATTTCTTTATTTTTTACACGGTTTGCGGCTGGATAAGCCATTGCATATTGGACAATGGATGAGGACAATTATTATAATTTGCATAGTACATTTTGGGAGGATGGAAGGCGGGATCAAAGGCTCGTGTGTGTCCGCTAAAATATACGTTTATTGGGCTGTATGAAGGGAAGATGCTGCATTACCTGGCGTACGCATGGTTTCATACACCTGAATATTTTTGTGCGTATGCCATCTTTTAATTTGAAAGCTGCGCAATTGTTGATACATGAGGCCCCTGATCACGGCAAAGCATACGGTTGGCCAAACATGGCTCTTATTTTTACATCCTTAGCATACACCAAGTCTTCTGCAGACTCCAAAAGGTTTTCTATTACTATTGACATGTATTTGGCTACATCCATCTTCCCATCAACTCTGACCAGCTTCCCTGTCCCTGCTGAAGAAAAGCATCCCCACAGCATGATGCTGCCGCCACCATGTTTCACTGTGGGGATGGTGTATTCAGTGTTATTTTTCCTCCGCACAGCATTTTGCATTTAGGCCAAAAACTTCAGTATTTGTTTTATCTGACCTGAGCGCCTTCCTCCATATGTATGTTGTGTCCCCCAAATAGCTTGTGGCAAACTGGACTTCTTATGGCTTTGTTTCAACAATGGCTTTCTTCTTGCCACTCTTCCATAAAGGCCTTAGTGCACAACTAATAGTTGTTCTGTGGACAGATTCGCCCACCTGAGCTGTGAATCTCTGCAGCTCCTTCAGAGATACCATGGGCCTCTTTGCTACTTCTCTGATCAATGCTCTCTTTGCCTGGCCTGTCAGTTCAGGTGGATGGCCATGACTTGGTAGGTTTGCAGTTGTGCCATACTCTTCCCATTTTTATATGATGGATTGAACAGTGCTTCGTGAGATGTTCAAAGCTTGGGATATTTTTCTTATAACCTAACCCTGCTTTAAACCTCTCCATAAATGTATCCCTGACCTCTGGTGTGTTCCTTGAGCTTCATTATGCTGTTTGTTCACTAATGGTATCTCAAACTTTAACAGAACAGCTGTATTTATTCTATATATTAGATTACACACAGGTGGACACTATTTGCTAATTAGGTGACTTCTGAAGGCTACTGGTTGTAACTGATTTTATTTAGGGCTATCACAGTAAAGGGGGCTGAATACTTTTGCATGCCACACTTCTCTGATTTTTATTTGTAAAAAGATTTGAAAACCATGTGATTTTCTTTTTACTTCACGATTATGCGCAACTTTGTGCTGGTCTCTAACATAAAATGGCAATAAAATAAATTTGCGTTTGTAATGTGACAAAATTCAAGGGGTGACAAAATTTAAGGGTACGTACGCAACCTTTTCGTGTGTACGCAATGTTGATACCCCGATGAGCAGTCTGGTCACTGAGATCAGATGGCAATAATGATCTGATTGCGACTGCATTTATACAGCGCCTTCCTAACCTTCCGGCGGCGACCAAGCACCGATAGCAGTTAGGGGTTAGGTATCTTGCTCAAGGATGCCTACAGGTAGGTCTACACTGGGGTTTGAACCCCCAACCTTCCAACTAGAAGCCCAACACCCAGATCACTAGACCATCCTGCCCAATACTTTGGCATGCCACTGTTTATGTGTGTGCGTGTGCGTGTGTGTTATGTCGTGTTAAATTCATTCTTTATATTTCCTCAGTTTACAGGTCAAGTGAAGTATAATATATACTGTATGTACTATATGTACTTAACCTGACTGATCTCATATATTATAAGCTGTAACTTCTCTCACCTGTTGTATTACCAGAGAAGAAAGTGCGACCCGTCAAGACAAATGGTAAGAGCCCAGTTGAAGTAATAGTATAACAACAGTGTCTGAGTTGAAATGTAACATTAACTGATAGATGAGCACTTCCTTTTCCCTTAACTTTATAGAAAGAGGTTCACTTCCTCCACTACCACCTGGCAGGGGTGAGCTTCTACTGCATACATACAGAACATAAAGTTCACAGACAGAAGGCATGTAAACATGTCAGTCAGTGCATGGTGTTAACTTGTACATACTGTTGAAGGAGCTGATATCTCTAGTCCACCCTCCTGTGCAATGGTGGACATCCAGAACCCAGACATCCAGCCTTCACGATATCGCTCTCTGCCGACGCCCGTACAACCCCATGTTGCAATGAAAGGGAAAAAGGACAAGAAGAGCAAGAAAAAGGGTTCCAAGTTCTCCAAAGCAGACATAGGAGCACCCAGTGGGTTTACGTAAGTGCTCCATTGTGTCATGTTGACATATGGACCCATACATTATATATAGTAATTAAACAGTGGCCTGGAAGAACCACTCTGATTATAGTGTCTATTTGTCTATTACTAACTCGTCTTGAGATTTGTTTTTGCATGATTTTGGGTTGATTTAAAACAATATGATATGTTTATGCTAAACAACTGCTTGAGCGGGCCACATGCTGCATGTTTTCTATACACTCTGTGTGTGTCACCACCTCCAGCCACGTGAGTCACGTGGGCTGGGACCCCAACAACCTGGACCCAGACCTGATGAAGCTGCTCTCATCTGCGGGGATCAGCGAGGCTCAGATGAAGGACGAGGAGACCTCACGGATAGTCTATGACCTCATCGAGCAGTCTGGAGGCATGGAGGCCGTCAAGAAGGAGGCGAACAGAGGTAACCACACGGCTAACCCGTATCATCGTTGTGGAACAGCGCATCGTATTTTTATGCCTAGATATAAACGCATACAAAAATAAAATGTCAAATCATCTAGCGACCCCACAACCTCTTTGGTGTGTGTGTGTGTGTGTGTGTGTTTGATTAACCAGTCTTCTCTCCACTGTGTTTAAGCCCTTCCCTCTAGGCATGGCCCCCTCCCTCCTCCCCCCGGCAGCAGCTCCTCTGCACCGCCCCCCCCTCCACACCGAGGTGGGCGCACTGGCCCGCTGCCCCCCATCCCAGGCCAGCAGCACAGGGGAAGCCTCCCCACGCCTCCCCCGCCACGTGGAGCACTGCCCCCCCCTCCGCCTCCCTCTAGCCGGGGCGCTGGTGCCCCGCCCCCCCCTCCTCCTGGAGGCTCCAGGTCCTCGGCCTTCCCGCCTCCTCCACCGTCCTCGGCTTTCCCACCTCCTCCACCGTCCTCTGGTTTCCCGCCTCCACCCAGCCACGACTGGCCTACTCCTCCTCCTGCTGCTGCCGCACTTCCTCCTCCTCCTCCCCCGACACCTGCTCACGCCAAACCTGGCCGTGGAGGCGCCGCTGCTGCTTCTCCTCCTCCTCCGCCCCCTCCCCCTCCTCCTTCTGCGGCACCGACGGGCTTCCCTGCGCCTCCTCCTGTCCTGGCACCTCCTGCTGAAGGAGGGGGTGGAGAAGGAGGAGGTGGGAGAGGAGCACTGCTGGATCAGATCCGCCTGGGGAAGAAACTAAAAAATGTAAAGCTTTTTATTTGTATTATTATTACTGATAGTTTATTATTATTTTCGTGTGTTGCAAGTTCCGTTAATGTTCTGCATGAGACATGAAACATATAGGCCTAAATTATGGAATGGTACAGAATGGCATGTTTGCTTGTCCATTTAAGATTTAAGAAGTTTTTTTAATGTATTTTTTATTTTAAGACTAACCTTGACTCACCCTGTTCCTGTGTATTATCCAGGTGACTGAGTCTGGGGAGTTACCGTCCCCTTCACAGACGGACAGCGAGGAGGGCATTGTGGGAGCATTGATGATGGTCATGCAGAAAAGGAGTAAAGTAATCCACTCTTCAGGTAAATAGTTTAACTCTCATGCGCCCCCTAGTGGGAAACAAAAGCGTATGTGTGCTGTAAACCTGTAGGCTAAAAATGGTGTCCTCTTGTTTCAGATGAAGATGTAGAGGATAATGGGGATGATGATGACGACGATGATGAATGGGATGACTGATGTATTAAGTCTGCTGAACATAAACCTTGCCATGATTTTGCTTACTGTACGTGTCATTAGGCAATGAACGTTGTGGTTTCTGTATGAATAACGGCGGTACAAACTGCATATTTGCAATTTACAAATCTTTATGTATTTGTTTAGAATATTTCCAGTGTGTAGATTTACCAGAATAACATTATGTGACAATGTGTTACACACAATATATGTGAATTATGGCAGATTAAGATATTTTATTTTGTCCATTGTTCTTCTGGTGAAAAAGTTTTTTTTAACATTTAGAGATACAATATGTGGCAAAACTACAACATTTAAAGTCAAAATTGTTTCAGGAACTCTTTCACAAAGTAACATATCTAAAAAATGTCCTATAGGGCCTATAGTTTTTTCCTACCTCCTTGCAACAAGCCCTCATTCCCTCAAAACCACCACCATCAAAAGTGCATAAATGGAAGAATGCTGTATGCAATACAAATCTTCAACAAATATATAGGTCACCAAGGGGTGGGACTTCACGAGTCAGCACATAACAACATCCACTGGCATTTGACTGATCACAGACACCACATACAGACACCATCTAAGTTGATGTACAACTTGCAAGCATGCAAAATATGTTCCTTTGTATCCTTAACATTATTATTATTATTAATATTATTATCATCATCATACAAACAACACAATATTAATCCACTGGATCATTACATCATATATTATATTCACAATTAATATATTACATTTCTGTTACTGGAGCATCACCTGCCTTGGCATGAAGTATAGTGACACTGACACGTGTCTAGCAAGGAAGTCCACCCTAGATTGTCCAGGTAGGCCAGTGTCAGTGAGTCTGACCTCTTTATCCTAGCCAAGGCCCTGTTCCTGGCTTTCTGTGTGTCTGCGGTTGGTTTTCTTTCGTTGCTGCTGCTGTTTGGGACTGAGCTGTTCCCAGTACGACTGGCAGTACTGGGTGATGAGTCTGATCTCAGGCGGGAAAGGGGTGGGGCCATGGGAGGGTGGTGGCTGGGGCTGATGGGAGCTGTAGTGTTTCTGCTCTTTCTTGCGGCCCTCGTCCTCGTCCCGAGAGGTGAGCGCCAACACGATGTCTCGATCCAGGATGCGCAGCGCTACGCGAGCCACCGTGTGCTTGAAGTTGTTCTCCGTGACGAGGCAGTGGTACTGGCCGGCATCTGATTGGTTGAGAGACTTCAGCAGGATTCCGTGATTGGTCTTCAGGACTCCTCCCTCCCGGCTCAGCTGTAAAAGATGGCGGAGAGTGAGGACGTTATAAATAATCTTTAAAAATCTGCACTTCAAACGTTTTGCTGCTGTGACTGCTGTGCAGCTCTACTTGGTGGGAGAGAGTTGTGAATTACATGTCAGCTCTAATTCTCTGTGGTGGAATAGAGCGAGTCATTACCACTTTCCTCTTCCCTTCCCGCTGGTACAGCCACTTGACCGTGGCCTGTGGCGACCGAGGCTGACACTCTAGGAACGTACTGCTTCCCTCCACGCCAAACTGCACGGTTTCTCTCAGACGTTTCTCCACTGAACAGATGGTAGGGATGGGTGGGAAGTGATTATGCAGTGATAATTTATTGAACACTTTTTGCATTTAAAAAGCCCGGCAGACCTTAAACATGCTGTTTTCCACACACCTTTTGCATTGAAGCCTCTGCATTGCCTCAAGGGATCGCCGTGTTTAACATCCTGCCTTCTGCTCCTCCTACAACCAATAACATAGTATAAAAGAGAAAGCATTTGAATTTTGAGGGCGCTATAAACCAACCACGGCTGGCATCGTTAATATTACACAGCGGGTGATGGACAGTGAATGGTGAATTGCATGAGAAAGTGTCATTATGTTATTACATGTAGGATTATTTGTCATTATCTTGGCCCTGTTTGTATTCATATGGTGTGACTAATGCCTCTGTATTACGGAATATACAGTTGTTTGCAATCTACACAATAGACACTGAGCATGTAAATAACAGCACTGGGACAATGTGGGAAACCCTTAACCTCTTGGTGGAGGGGGTAAAGGCAGAGCAGCTCTCTCCGTCCCAGGAACAGTAGGGGTCTCGTGCCAGACAGCAGTCGGAGCAGGCCCTGCCATAGACACCACACCTGTGCAGCGAGACCTGGGTCAGCCCCGCGTCTGATGACACGTAAAGCTGTTGCTGTGGCAACAAAGAAGAGTAACATCAATGCAGAGAGCATATTAACATTCTATTTAGATTAAATGTATTGTGAAAGTTTATTGCACATGTGGAGGTTTAAGGAAGTGGTAGCATATTCAAGAGTTAATACTACATTACCCATAAGACCCGTTCTCTCATTGCAATCTACACAGTGGATTGTGTTTTGTGTATAGAATAGAGGAGAGCTGTAATAGTAGTTCAGCTGGAACATTAGAAGTTTTGCAAGATGCGTAGAGATGAGGTAAGATAACAATAACTTCAACCTTTATGTCATAAATTGATTCTTGATTTTGCAATAGCCGTGTCCCATTGCAAGCATTTGTAATCATTGCAGAGTATGTGAGCGGAGAGGAGCTGTTAGAAAACCCGCTCATCGCCCTTGGAGCGAAGTCTACGCTCCGCTCCTCCTTTTCAAGTCTTTTACATCACTCCTCTCAAAACCGCTCTTCGCTCAAAGAAAACTAAATTGCCGCTCCAAATTCGCTCCATACATTTTTTGTATAGTCATAATTCAAACAAACCCGTACAATTTTGTGATGCCGTAGGCCTATCGTGCATGTTGAGTAGGCTGTTTTTTATTAGAATGTAACAATGTAGTTTATTAAGGGCATGAATGGGTGAGAATAGGCCTACAGTAGCCTATCATTTCCAATAGACTTCAGATCTAGTCTTTAAACCAAAATATATCACTCATACAGGTGAACTCCATAATGTAGCCTAATATAGTGTGTGTTGTCATGCGTTATTTAATAAGAACACAGAGACTCAAGCACAATGTTATTCTTTTCTGCGTCATTGCAGCTAATTCACTTCAGTTCCTAGATAGACAGCGCCAACCACAGGTAAGGGGTATAATAACACGTATTAAAACTACCATACATCTCACGCTATAATCACACGTAAGCAAACAGCTACGATGTGACCGGCTACTTGCCAAGATCGGAGCGGTACTTGAGCGATTGAGCGATAGATTGAGCGGTAGCCTTCTCGCCCGCTTAAATGACTCCCTTTGCTCCAGTCAAATTGTCATCGCACCGCTCACACTCTCTGAATCATTGTAATGAAATGCCCATTGTTAGCTTATGCGAGATGCCCAAATGCATCACAAAATCATGAGCACTGATAGGAACATTTCTCTTACTCTTTTCGAAGATATCTTCATTGTTTTGACTGCAGCCTTGCTCTGTAAATAAATGTATAGTATAAATATACTCATTATAACATCATGACCAGTGTTTATTTTTAATGGGACGTACTGAGACCTACCCTGAACACCTCCACTTCCTCCAGGGTGAGCTCTTCCATGCTGGTCGGGTCCTTAGGCAACACTATCACCTTCTGGACTGTACCACGGTCTGGGGGTGGTAAATACAATGTTTATATGTTGTACTCCTGAGAGTTGGACTCTGTAGCCGCGTGTGATTTAGTGGATTGCTCTACGGTGTAGTTCACCACACACAGCTGACTCACCTGTTCCCAGAAACAGCACCTCATAGCGACCATCCACTGCATCCACCTGGTCCACCACCAGTGTGGTGAAGCGGTAGTCCACGCCGGTTCGCACCACTAGGGGGCGACGCTGGATTGGATAAACGGGATGGTACATCAAGGGGTGGGCCCGGATGAAGTTGACAGCTTCGTCGGATAGGTCCTTGGAGGAGCGTATGCCGGGGGTAAACGTCCCTCCTGGACACTGGGGGTGTTGAAAAGAGAATGTGTGGAAACAGTTGTTTTAACAGTTCTCTGGGGGTGGTAGCGGTATAGGTTAATATTGACTAGTTTGTTTGGATTGTCACTGTGACGATAGCCCGAGAGAAACATACCGTCCCAGGCCGAGGGTAGGGGATCTTTCCAGTATATTCTGTCCATTGGTAATTATGGCCATGCTTGTGGGCAAAGGGCCCATTGAATACACTACGAATATCAGCCATGGCGTAGACACAGACTGCTGAGCCCTTGAACACAGAGCTGACAACAGAAACATCACAAATCTCTTTAAACCTCGTTAAAAGGCCAGTTGAGTTTGGGTAGCTGCACCCCACGGGCTATATATAAAGTCCAAGCATTCATCAACAACTTACCCAGCTGTTGTGAAGAGTGCGTACACCACAGGGTTTCGTTCGTCCTGTGTGGGCTGAATAAAGACGTCCCCTAGTGGAACGATGCGAGACGGATCAATGTAACATGGAGCGACATAAAGCGGCTGGAATTAAAATCGATTCAATGCACGTTTTTTTTTTTACTGTTGCCTTACTCAGCTCGTCAAATGCAGTCTCCACACCATCTTCTCCAATCACAGAGCAGATGAGGCGGGCCTTAAGGAATGTTGTCCAGCGGTTCACCAGGGATTTTTGGCCACCTTCATCATTCTGGTCATTTGTAGAGAATAACATTATAGCTCCACACAAATGCCATTTTAAATATATAATTTCCCAACATTCTACAAGCAATAGCTTTCCAAGGTCGTTTTTTAAACTACTAGCTGAATGTGTTTACAGTTATGTTGAAGGTGACATCAGTGTGTTTCCACTTACCAGACAAACCCTCCCCACCCTGGCCAGGACGCTAGGGCTTGCCCCTCCGCCTGAGTCCAGCGTCTTCTCACGGAAAAAAAAGTAGAGCTTGTCGTCATTCTTTTCCATGCTGTCGGGAATCTGTTGGATCTTAACAAACACAGGATCTAGAATAAAGACAGGGGGACGCAAGAAGAGGCCTTTATATAAAAAGTAAACAGAAGCACAATCTCATAATCATAATCATGGGCTACATTGATCCAGGTAATGTTCAGGTGATTACTCACCGTTGAGCCACCTGGAGTCATACTGCTCTGTCCTGATTGCCGCTCTTCCCCCCATGGTCCTAAAGAGGGCAGCATCTGTACTCATGAAGTCAATGTGAACCCCCGCATAAAGGTTCCCATCTGCAGAAAGCCCACGAGAAAAGGGGAGGGGTTGAGGTTCAACCATTCAGCACTAATAGGAGATAAATTGACTAGTCAAGCAGCGCAAGAGCCCCTTTTTGGTTTAAATATTTAGTTTTATTTCATATGCCTGTGCTGTACTTTATTGTCATCATCTGCTAAAACATTATTTAGTTTATGTTTGGTTAAAACCGTTTATGCTGTGCTCTGTTAAATTCACATTCAGCCATTAATTATTACCTTAAAAAATTGTGTTTTTGGACTATCCAAAGCTACAGTGTGCAATTACAAGTGAATCTTACTGATCAGAACAGCAATATTCTCCTGGTTGGGATCATATGAACACCTTCCCTTCCCTGAATCCACATACCCAGGTACCAGCCTGAACAAGTAGTCCTACGGAGGAAACATTAGTGAAGCAGTGTATGGAGAGAACAATACATCAGCCAGCTGCAGCCATCACAAGGGAATGAGGACAAGACAGAAAACAATCAGAGTCCCAGCTTGTCCCTATTAAATATTTAGTGGAACAAAACCTTCCAGCTGTAGCAGAGATATTCAAGTGTAAAGTTCACCTCTGCCCTCCAGCCCCGGTTGATAAAGGTGCAGATGGGCTGGTACGCCCCCGTCCCGCAGGTGTACAGGTGGGTGCGGTTCCACGGCTCGATCAGACGCACAAAGTTGGCACATTCACCCTGGCAGAGAGACAGGAGGGTTAAGACCAATGGAATTCAAACACCAGGGGAGAAACAGTGATTGTTCGGAACATTGCCAGATGGGTGAAAACGCAGGAAGCAAAGGCAGGACCCCACCTGTCTGCCCTTTCCTGTCATCTGACATTCTCCCTTTCTCTTGGCTGACGCAGGCCAGTGGATCTTTGTGGAGAGAAAATGCAGGTAGGATAATAAGGGATTGTGGTGGATAATATATTGTGAAGACTCAACCCTCGTTCATCCCTGCTTAGTGACACAATACGCCTCTTTCTTGTTTCAAAGACAGGCGGTTCTCTAAGTTTTCTTCAAACAAAAATACAGTATAAACAACCATTAAAATCATTGGGAAATGTTATGTATTAAAGACAAGAAACTAAAGATAACATTATTTAAAATTGACCCTACCCCCATATTGACTCCATGTAGAAAACTACTGTTATAGAGGCACTATACCAAAGACTGGGTAGAATATATAGCACTCTGACTAAGCTTGTGTGATATTGTTCCACTACGTACTATAAGGGGCTCCTTGTTGACATTGTGCATGTCCAGGGCCACCAGATACTCTCGGCTACCAAGGTAGAGACGTCCTTGGTCCTGGTCCATCAGCAGGATACGGTAGTCGCTGGTGTTGAAGGAGAAGCTGAAGGGTCGGGCTGCCCGCGTGTCCAGCAGTTCTGCAAGCACACACGCACAGTCACAGAAGGTTGCTGGCTTGAATCCCTCCTGCAAATGCCACATCAGCTTTAAAAATTGACTGAATTACCCCAATTATAGTAATCGTCATAAACAGCAACAAATCATACATTTGAATCAATAAATTAACTACCGGTAATAAGTCGAAAACACCTCATACTAATTTTCAAGTTGTGTGAGTGCTTAAAGATAACTCCAAGAAACAAATGGGCTTTTAAAGTGTTAATATTTCATGTGTTCCAAATGTCTGAGTGAGTCCCGTCGCTCTGGAAGAAAAGGCAGACCCCTCAGGAAACATGGCCAGTGGAGTCAATTCTTAAGATCAGAGTTGCGTTTAGTGGAGCGTGACCTGTTAAGGCATGTTTAAACGGAAAATACTTCCTCGTCCTTCATTTCACAATGCTTTCACAGGAAAGCTCTCATTAAACCATTTCCATACTTTACGACAAATGGACTGCACTACACTATTTGTTTTATAAGAATGTGATAGTATTTGGACATTCACCGAATAAACATGCTCAGCAATGTACTGTACATTGTTGCTATACAATGTAGACTACGTACTGCATACAGAAATGCTGTTCTTTTAGCTTACATATATTGTTCTTCTTCACAATACTACAGTACATAACATGCTGTTATCAATAATGCCCACATGTGTCTAATAAAATGAATAACTGGTAGGCTACTGATATAAGGTGTTCACAAACACAAATTGTCAGTGTTTTCTTATTTGGACATCTAAATCATTATATTCTGAAATGTATTAGCTGAATCTGTGTCTTCCAAACTTTGACAAGTCTGTGAAAATGGATTATTGCAGATTAATACATGATTTCATCTTTACATCTTTACAAATGTAAAACAGACCCCCTGCAACCTGCAGATTGAGGAATCACTGATCTGATATGGTATCCATCAGTATCAATACTGACACCGTATATCAATACTACAGTACATTCTACTGTAGAACTGTAACTGTGGCATCATGTCGTCCATGTATTTTGTTGTGATGTGTGTGGGCTGTTACAACATATGGCTGAAGTATGTGAACAACAGCCATGTCACAGAGGTTCACAGCGGCTCTCAGGGGCCTTCAGAGACTGGCTTTCAGAGACTGGCTCGCATGCAAGCAAGAGGAAGAAGGTCCTTATATACACCAAAGTGCTGGGTATATCCCTTCAAGGTCAGTGTTGACAGGATGCAGTCAGCATGCCACTAAAATAAGATATGCAATCGGATGTCCGGCTGCCACTCTATGGGGTCCTACAGGTGGAGCAAGGTCTGGCTCTGTTCCTTCGAGGTAAACACAGGATAGCAAGCCGACACTGGGCCAGAGTGGACCCAGAGAACAAGCTAAGACTAGCATCCACCACACCCCTATACAGTACGTGTCTCCAGCCTCCACAAATAGCACAGTGTTCTGCCAATGGGGTAAACATTGAGAAAACACTTGACATATTAATAACACAGGAAAAGAAAACTGAAGCAGGAGATTAGAAGCAAGTACAGTACGCTAAGTTTCTATTTTTTGTGACAACATATTGTCACAATAACATATCTGACATAAGTATCATGTGAATGGCAAGAGCAGAGTATTATCACATATCTATATGTCTGCTTACCCTATTTATAAGAAGGTTATGACAATATTTACATTTACCTGTCCATATTGTGAAGCACCACAAAACACATGCTCAGCAAAATAGTGTAAGGAGAACTAAGATGAGGAACCTGAATTGCCATGGACCCCTGTGGTCCAGCCATAGAACACAGATTGTGGCTTTCTGGTCAACCACATGCAGGGAATGACATAATGGCTTGAGGTTACATGAATGTGCAGCATAGCGGCACTGACTAATACTATCTGACTCACATTCACGTGAGAATCATCCCAACAATCCCAGTGTGCCACAGGATGTCTTTCCGCTACATGGCTCCTGTACCCGAGACCATCACTCAGCAAGGCACGTTCCTTTAGTTGTCACACCCCCGCACCCCCCAAACAATAACCCCTCCTCCCAGGCGCCTCTGCGAACAAAGGGAGTCCCTGTCACAAACAATGAACAATAAATCCTTTCTAACACTTAGAATGAACAGAACAGAGTTGGGGAGTAAGTCCGACTTTTCCGCCTTTTCTTTGGAATTAGGGGGAAAGGTGACCGGGCATTGGATCAACATGGATGCCATACTCTATACGACTTAGCCAGAAAGCTAGTGATTCAGCACTTTAAGTTCTCATGCCAGCCACTGCATGCAATCATTATAAATGCTCTGTAATGATGCGAATTATGTCAGCTTTAGTGACGCATGTGCAAAACCATGCGTGTTGTATGCATAATATGCATAATATAAAAGCTGTTTACCAAATAAGATTATCGTCAAGGGTCACATAAAGAGTGTTACGTTTGCCCACGAGTGTCAACATGTACTGCAAACTGCTTTACATAGTGGCTATGTCTAAACACGGCTCCTATCACTTATGAAACTCAGGAGATCACACAAATATGCTGCACATGTACGGAAAGAATGACAGTTAACTTTCTGTTACACATATCGCATTATTTTAGTTTATTCATATAAAGTAAAATTAACTCCTTGGAAGATACAGCAAGATTGCTGTATAATAAGGTAGCACTGCCTGTGCTTGAGCAGAGGATTTGACTCTGCGCCACATGAAAGGAATTGCGAAAAACTTAATCATACCCCGTAATTCTTCTTTACAGGTGTGCCTTGTGCGCACATGTGTGTGTGTCTGAGTGTACCTGAGTGAAGAAATGACATAATGTTTCAGAAAAATTCTAATCATTTGACAATGTTTTATCACTGGCATCCTTCATGTTTTTGTAACATAAATCTCTACTATTAATGGCTAATGAGTTTGGGGGAAATCCCCAAACGACAACAGTTAAGGGCTTTGCTGACAGCATCTGCACAAGCTTGTATTGACATAATGTAAAGTACTTTTTTTTTAAATATAAAAACCTAAATGTATAATCAAATCCCATGTGTTCCCCTTTCGGTAATCACATCATATATCCAAAAAAGGGATGAACTGATATAATTGATGTCTGATTTTAGCATTAGAGTGTGAGGTAAAAGTATCTTCATTGGTAAGTAGCCGCACGCTACATCCACCTTTTGTCTTCTGTTGTGCATGGTTTGACATGAGACAGGAAATACGACAGCCTATGTGCATGTATGAAGGGGAAACATATCTAGTGTGTGTCTGAGAAAGAGTGTGTGTGTGCGTGCATTTGTGAGTGGCTGAGTCACTAAGCGTGATAATCCACTGTGACACTTCCAACCTACAGTAGAGAAGTGTAGTAGTTTTTTGTATAACTCACCTTTGAAGGACAGGCGAACCCTGGCTGCAGACTGCTGGAAACTCACACCACTGTAAACATAAAGACCCAACAGCAAGAGTAGGGCTCCAGATGCTGTCATGGTAACAACCATGCGGGCCTGCCCTACAAAGATCTAAATCTGGACAAAGAAGAAAAAAAAGGTATGAACTATTATTACCCAGGGCCCCAGCCCATGAGAAATATGAGCCAAAATGAGAAGAAAGGGAGAGCAAAGCTTTCTCTCCTCTGTGATCACAGAGGAAGCCTTAGATGAGTCTGAGATGTAGAGTTTTTTGACAGGGAGGAATGATGTCCAAATCTGCACACCTGCTTTGTAAAGTATAATGTCCATGTTCTCTATTTAGACCACAAATCCTGGCATAGCATATTATGTCAAGAGTATATTATAGCTCAGCAAGTAGGCTACCCAACCTAGTGTTTAAGAAATAAAAACACTATGAAAAATGAAAAAACACTAACTAATTCTCTTTTTTTACCCTATCTTTTAACATAGCATTTGTTCTCCCATAGGCCCATGGCAGTTAAAAAGGAACAAACATTTTTTTGACAGTTAATGGGTGTTGAAAGCCAATGTAGTCTGTAAACTGTTGAACATTTATTATGCATCTGCACTTTACTGGAGAGAAATCCATATAAATGATGAATACTAAAAGCTGAGTCCATCACGCCCTGAAGGTGTGCCGTGCTTATAGGTTACCCCATAGATAGGCCAATGTTTCGCGCAAGATCGAAGTAGGCTCACCGCCAATCATTATTTTAAATAATATGTAAATAATAACATTTTTGTCAGAAAAAAAAACA
>JAODOY010022239.1:0-24482 GCA_025399855.1 Forbesichthys papilliferus
TAACTTTTCATTCCCCCCCCCCCCTACCCCCCCGCTTTATCTAAAACAAAAAAGAATAATCCCCCCAGCATTGTTTGATGAAATCCTCTACGGGGACTTGTCCACACGCCAGCGCCCTCCTTCTCTCAAACGCATAGGTCACGACCGTGGGCCGCGGAAGAAAAGGCTAGCAAGGCGAGGCTACGTAGGACAAGGCAGCAGGACGGGATTAAGAGCGACAGTGACAGACAGAGAGGGGAGGTGGGGGGGGGCGGCTGTGAGATAGACAACAACACTGTGACACTCTGTTAACTGGGGCTTAATGAAGGTCTTAATTATGGAGCCGGTGACATTTCAGCCAGTCACTGATCTCCTCCCCACAAGCCCCCTCCGTCACTGACTGATCCACCGTGATCGCTCAACGGGTGACAGCTTCGATTGGTACACATTCTCCGGACGACCCTCATCCCCGCCCCCGCCCCCGCCCCCTTCCCCTCCGCCCCGGAACCAGACGACCGGCGTACAACAAAAAAAAAGACCCGTCCCCATCCACAGTCATGTGCCCGCAGACCACAATCTCCACCGTCACAGCTGCACAGGGCCCCTGTGTTTGCTGTGCGAGTGTCCGATTGATTACGCCAATTAACGGCCTGGCAGGCAGGATGAAGTGGCGTATTACGACCAGCCGCCCATCACTCATGCAAACAGGGGCCTCTGCCACAGCACAAAGCAATGTGGCGTCGTCTCGGTATTTTGGGGAATTTTAATGGCTTCGTCTTTTCTTTCTCTCTTTTCGGGACTTGGGATGTTTCGCATCGTTTGCGCTCAGTCGTGCCATAAATGCCTTTTAGGGAGCCATAGAAATATTTCTGGGTTTTTAAATAGTTTTTTTCTTGTTTCTTCTTTTACATTGGTTTTATCTTCGACAGAATGCACATGCATTTGTCAATGGTGTTTATGCCCATTTGTGCAAAAAAAAAACAGTTTGTTGAAGATCTCTTGCAGTTCTAGATAGGACGTATAATGTTGGCCTCTACAGTAACATGAAACTCAGAAAGGGGCTATTTATCAACCGATATCATATCATGCTTAATGCACATCAATCAAAAGACATTAAAAATGAATAGAAACCGATGACCACCGCGATCTCAGGATCATTTTAAACGGCATGTTTGAGTGATAGCTGTAAGAATCCCATGACGTGTCATGTGCTGCGAGCCCTGTTGAATGACAAACAGCCACGCGATTGCTGATACGCAGGAGCCGAGCAGATGGCGATTGGGAGATTGGGATTACAATGTACAAGAGGGGGACCGTCGGGGCTATGCCACTTTGGATCGGCACGGCAACCGACCCCCCTTCCCCCCCCCCCCCCGTCAACCCACCCCCGTTCTTCCGACAAAGTCTCCGCTCTCGTCGCCATCGTCATGACAACACTGCGATGAGAAACCGCAGCAGGTAAACAAGGAGAGGAGAGGAGAGGGGGGGAGGGGTGGGGGTGCAAATGAGGAGTATTAATGGTGCTTTTTAGGTGGGAAGATAGCAGGACTAGATGTGCGTACAGCTTCGGAGGGGTGTGGCATCGATGGCGGTGGGGGGGGGGGGGGGGTGGAAACACGAAAAAAGAAGAATGGAGGCTGGTGCCTGTTGAATGCTGCTTCCATGATGCCAGATGCAGATGCAGGGATGTAAGACGGGCGGAGAGAGAAATATCTCCCTCTCAGACTACACCAAACACACAAACACACCCTCCCCTATCTCTCAGGCTTGTTTACAAAAACACACTCACACACTGTGACCAGACAAAAGACAACCACTCACCTCTTTCATATTCTATTCATATTTTACAAGTGACTTACTTCACGTTACATACCGTCTGTATATAGCATCATGCTTTAATTCAGTTAAGATAAGATGTGTATCATTTGTATTTGTCTGTTTATTACTGGCCTGGGCAAATGTACACACAACCCCTTGGCAACAGCAGCATGACTACATGCTAATCTGACATTTTTTTATGCCGTGGCGCGGGGGGGGGGGGGGGTGAGGTTTCACTGGGATTATGAGATATTAAATCCATAAATTATCCAATAAAATCACAGTGCCCATTATGCTTGACCCCCATATCAACAAAGTCCACGCTCGCACAAGCACGGCACGCCCGGACATAAATGGACGGTGATTCGCTACGGCAAGCCAAACGTGTTTTAGACGCGGCGAGTCCGTATCATCGCCTTAATCGTCAGGTTTTTTTTTTTCCCCCTCTCCGCTTCATATTAGCTTCCCTGTATCACATCTGATTATCCCTGTGGCCTTAGACTTGTCGCTAATGCTCGAACAGCCTTTTGGCTGAGAGTGACACATTGCTGCTGTCCATTTCCTCTCCAACCTTCCTCCATTCTGCCTGTCTGCTTTGAAAAGCAGAGGCTCTCAGCCAGGCAAATATATCAACAGACCATCTCTCCTGGTCTTTTGGAGAGCATTTACAGCAGGGAGGGGCGGAATAGGCCGTGGGGGGAGAGGAGGGGGGCACAAAGACTATTTTCCTTCTCCGCCTTCCCTCTGCTCCATCACACAGCGCTGGTCATTGCATCGCGGCGGTTGCCTGGCAACCCGGCATCCCTTGTCCCTGCCGTCGCCAAGCAACGAGACCTGCGACCATAATCAACCTGCCACCCCCTTCCCCCCCTCCACTCTATTCCCTGCCCCCCCCCTCCCCTCTCCTCCTCTCTCTCTCTCGCTCCTCTCTCTCCCTCCCCCTCGCTCGCTCGCTCTCTCCCTCCCCCCCTCCCTCTCCCCTCTCTCTCTCTCCCTACCCCTCCCCCTCGCTCGCTCGCTCTCTCTTTCTCTCCCTTCCCCTACCTCCCTCTCCCTCTCCCTACCAAGCCACTCTATCCTCTCTGCAAACGCACTTAACACTGGGACGCACTTGTGAATATGCCCCTGGGACAGAGAGACACAGGTGGAAATTGTTCCATTCACTGGCATAAACAAATTTAACAGAGAGAATGGGGTGGGGGGAGGATGGGGGGGGGGGGGGAGAAGCAAATTAATAGACGCAGATGAGCTGCGCACACAAAGGGCTGAGAGAAACAAGAAAAGGCAGGCACACAGGAGCCACCAAAATTAAACGCAGCACGTTTCCGCACACGGGCAAAGCTTCCAATGCGAACACACACCTACGCAGACCCAGAAGGCGAGCCGTTACTGTGGACGGGCTGTACACCTTCTTACTGAAGGAGTCAAGTACGAGAGGGCAGGCAAGAGCCTGTAATGTCCAATAACAAGTAATCAATGCTATTCTGTCCTCAAAGGGTCAATGCTGTTTCCTAGGCGTGCATTGCCAATAAACTAGTGCTGGGTGGGGTTAAAGGGAGTTTTCAAAATTGACACGTAGGATTTATTGTCAGAAGACCTGTGTGTACGGTGGGTGGGGGGCGGGTTGAACAGAATGTAAATACCAAACGGTGAAACCCAAACAACACTGTGAGAGTTGACTCACAATTGTTTCCCCCCTATGCCTGCTGTTAAATATTCATGTAAAGCGCTGTTTGACTACACTCTGTGGAGTGCTGGAAGAAGGGAAATGAAATCACGGACAGCTTTCAGGCCTTGTGTCCTAGTTTCTTCTTCATTTTGCCCGGGCTGTGTACTTTTGAATTTTCAATTACAATCCGTACACACAACACACGCATACAGACAGGTGGCTTTCACAGTACAGTAGAATACAACAAGGGTCTAAGGGCCTATTGAGAATACCTCTTCTTTCTCTCATACACACACACACACACACACGCGCACGCTGGTAACCCCCCCACCACAAAGCACCGTCTTTCTTTAACAGATGTCTATTTAAGATGATAAACACCGCCTCAACCCCCACTGCCCCCATCCCTCCTTGCTGCCACCCCACTGTTCATTATGTCAAACTTTCATTCACATAACCCCCCCCCCCCCCAACACACACACCTCCCCTCCCCCATTCATTCATCCAGTTTCTCTCCAATTTGCGCACATTCCCCTCCCTTAAAAATGCAATCAAAGCTCGTCACCACCAGTCATTCGCTGAGTGACGTCTGGAGGCACCATTTGCTAAGCCACAGGCCACATCCGCATCGTTGTGCATACGTATTTGCAAATTAGATTAAAAACACACACATCAGCGCTGCCTTAAGTGCACATGGAGCCATCAAATGAAGACACAAGCTCAGAGACACACTGTTCATGCCTTATTATTGCACGGACATATAGAAAGGCCGTAACCGTGCAGCTGTAGAAGGCGCTGCCGCTCATATCGCCCTAGAGATACGGTAACCTCAGGTCATTCAGCAGTATCGAAAGCGACTGTACAGTGAGTTACAAGCATTAAAGGCAGGGTCAGTGATCCTTGCTAACTTCTAGCTCAAATCAAAACAGCATCACTACGCAATCCTTCATAGTGGCGCCTCACACGTTGAAATGCATTGTGAAGCAAAGTGTAGTGCTGTGGCTTTGTTGACACGAGCGGTGTTCGCCACTTTGTTTATGTTCCTATTTACTGTGTAGAAGTATCGGATTATTCTTCCAACAAGCACAGAGAACACTAAGATAGCGAAATGCAAGGAGATATTTGTTGACTATACCTTTAAAAAGCAGGCAGAGGTCATGCTCCTGCTCAAGGATTAGTAGTATGTGTAGTAGTGTACAGTATGTTGGGATCTTTCTGTAAGGAGCCTTACAGAAAGACTAAAAACTGTCCTATTCCTGCGCCTAGATACAGTACATTTTGCAGGTCATAATTTAAAAGAGGGCCCCCTCCTTGATATAAGCCTGTAAAGATCCTTACGCTGGTTTAAAACCAGCATAGTAAAAATGCATTTGATTCGAAGCTCTTCAAAAAGCCTCTTCATTACCTGTGTGCTGTGGGTCTGGCACCCCCTGCCCCACCCCCACCCTACGTAGGCAGGAACACTAGGCGAGAGCTGCTATATAGTTCTAGATCTTCATCCAGGCAAATGCTGTTGTGCGGCTCCTCGTGAAACACCAGACATGCTGCTATTAATATCCTATGCATTTATTTTAGACTATTGACCCTTCTATCTGCTTTGTCTGAGTAAATGGCAGACTTAGTCAGATGTTCCACTCAAAGAAGGGCCTTTTCCTCTCACGTGGACGTCTACGACTAAAGACAGAGCACTGTTTTGCCTCTAATTTACGCAGACACATTGGGTCCCAGCCCCCATTGGCTTTAACAGCCTGCTCCCCGGGATACACTCTTAGGGGTGCGAGCGCACACACACACGCGCACACACACACTAAACCATGTCTGTCTAAGCACCTGCCCTCCCCTCCTCCACACACTATAACACACAAACACGTCTACATTCGTCTACATTCTCACTGATCAGAAGCACAGCTCTAAACACACACACTTCATTCAAACGCCAATCTGAGCTGGAGCATTTTATACCGCTATTGAAAACACGCCTCACCTCACCAGGCTCCGATAACAAACGCAAAGAGGAGTAACAAACACGAGTCAATCATTGCGCGGCTGTGAGCCAGCAAACTGCATCTACGTCGGGGTTTGGTTTTCGACTGCATTTGACAAGACGGTGTGTTTTCCTGGGGTTCATGTCGGCTGCGGTCTCGGCGGTGCGTCCAGACACACTCACACATACACACACACACGCGTTCTCAGGCCAGGCGCAACAGGAGCCAATCCCAGCCAGAGATGGCAGCGAGATAAAACGATAAGAACCGCACAGACAACGAGGACGAGATGTCCAGCAGGACTAACGGCTCGGAAATGAGTGTCGTCCCCCCTCCCCCCCCGACCTGTTCACTTCTCATCCCCCCCCCCCCTTCTCCTTCAGCTCAGTGGCTGTGGAGCATCCTTTCCAGTGGCTTGTCTGATTGTGTTTTTGACACCATTTCCCCTGCTCTCCGTGAGAGACTCGCTCTCTCACCTGAGACGCAACACGAGGAGGCCAGGTGTCACTCTGACGGGGCCATCTGCTCGCCCCGCGGGTCCCTTCTCCATCTCTGGCCCGGCCCCCTTCCACCCTGAACATCATCCTGCTTTCCCGCTCTTCCATTATCATTCCTTCGCTTTCTTCCTCCGATCCCTCTCTCCTTCCCTTCCATCCTCCCTTCCTTCCTCCCTCCCGGCCCTCCCCCTCTACCTCTCACATCGTTGTTAGAGAGAGAGAGAGAGAGAGAGAGAGAGAGAGAGAGAGGCAGCCAAGGCGACAACGTTTCTCCTTCGCGGGGAAGGAGAAACGCCACATAAGAAAGCACACGATCAAATATGCGCGGAGGCACGGGGTGTTAATGACATCCTTCACGTGCGCCCTGTATTCAGGTGAGCTCGTGCACGTGCACGCCCTCCTTCAAGTCTGGTAATTGCTTTTATGTTATTTCTTTTGTACCTTTTGCGGCCGGCCCTGAGATGCCACGGTTAATTATTCTTTGGCGGTGCAGGTGCAATTAGATGACAATTACACCACAGCTGGCAGCTTGGGGGTGGAAGAGGAAGGGGGGGACGGGGGGAAGGGGGGGCAGCTCTTGTCCGTATGTGCGGGTGGGGGAGGTCAGGCTGCTCCTGGACGCCCCTGTAAGGTTTAGCAGGCTAACAGGGGTCTGAGGAGGAGCCCGCGGGGAGGGTTAGGCACTGGGAGCCTGCCCACTGAGCTCCACCGAGGTCAGTGAGGTCAGACTACTGTCATGCTAATAATGGGAGACCCCCCCTACACACACACACACACACAAACCCCATCCCTGCCATCTCCCCCGATAACCACACTAGCTACTCCAAATGCAACACATCATGTCCATAGCGTTTAAAGCCAAATGGATACGTGTTAAAAGACGGCAAAGCAACGACAGCACTAAATGCCAACAGGGGGAGGGGGAGGGGAGTATATAAATGGGTCCGGTAGCACGCTCGTCTTAAGGATTCCTCGCCTTGTCTCTCACACAGTCTGTTATTACACAATCGTGCCTGTCTTGTCATATTTAGCTCCGTAAATGTCCCTTGGCAGCCACCTGCTGCCTGGCTATGCTAATAAAGCTAGGGTTAACTTTGGTTACAATTCCCAGTGTGTGTGTGTGTGTGAGAGAGAGAGAGAGAGAGAGAGAGAGAGAGAGAGAGAGAGAGAGAGAGAGAGAGAGAGAGAGAGAGAGAGAGATAGATGTGAGTATCGTTCCGTGTCCCACATGCATGCATGATTCAGCGTGTGCGACTACGAAGTCATACATGGGATGTATTTCTGTCTTCCACTTCACACACACCTTTTATGTTAAGCAGCATGAGTGCGTGTGTGCGCGTGTGTGCGCGTATGTGTGTGAGAAAGAGAGGGAGCGACAAAAAGACAGAAGAAGAGTGTTGATCACTATGGGAACATAATTACAAATCCAACCCGCAAGCTGCATATCCTAAACGCATTTGTCTGTCGAGGGGTGGGGGGCTTCGTGAGCAGCTGCAGAAGGGATAGGTGGAGAGGGTGGGGTGGGGAGCATACCTATGGAATTACTGGAGATAGGCTACAAAACGAGCTGGCTGCCTATCTAAATGCAGAACAACTTAAGCCTAGTGAAAATCCGAGTTTTATGGGAGAGTGATTGCTGGACAGACGCTGTTTTAAAACTTAAGTTGTAGCCAAGGCTCAAGGGAAGTGATGGCGGTTATTCCTGCCTTTAATTACAGTGTACCGTTGCCTATATAGCTTACTGTAAGGTAACATGACAAAACAAAACAGCATGTTGATTACGTGAGTATGATATAGTCTAGAGCAGGGCTATTCAATTCTAGTTCTGGAGGGCCCTGCATGTTTTAGATGTCTCCCTGCTCCAACACACCTGATTCCAATGAATGGTCTAGTCAAGGCATATAACAACGCGATCTGGTTGTAGTATGACGATTCTGATTCTGAACAGGATTCAAGTGCTCAGATGCATGCCGGACATTTCACCTTACTGTCTGTCGCCTTTCGGCTGGTCGGCTGCCGCTGTCCATGGTGCTGAAACGTAAAAGTCGCAAGTCTATCGGGGTTTACACAGTTTTGTTACATAAAGCAGCGTTCACAATACTTCTGAGACATAATGCCCTAAAAGAAGAGATTCATATATAAGTTGTTACTGATTTGGACAACAGTAATATTCAGTTTTTGCTAAAAAATATATAAATAAATAAATAAACTAAAATAAAGTGAAATAAAAACATTTAAGGCAAATCACTTGACAGTATTTTACAGTGGACATGTTATACTTCCAGGCTATATCCTTACACTGTGCATACATGTGACCTGCTTTGTCTTGGTATAATCAACCTTTCATTTTTATGAAGTTTAGAGAATGTCAAAAATGTAACTAGAAACTTTAGTCAACGTAATTGAGATAAACGTAAAATTCACAAAACTGAGATTCTCAAGTAAATTTAAAAAGTCATCTGTCGACACTTGGAAAGGGACAACAGAGAGAGAAGCCATCTTTCCAAGATGGTTGGGCTGCAAATAGGTGTCGAGCGGGCAGAATACATTTGTAAGATTTGACTGAACAAGTCCTTGGCCCATTGCTGTAAAATGTAATATCCACTGTATATGGACAACCTCTGTATACAACAGGCCTACGCATGTACACAATGGCAAGTGCTTACACCAGATACCCACTTGAAGGTGCACTGATGGAGAACAAGTGTTGCCCTTTTACTGTAACTCCACATCAAAGCAATGACACCTATATGGTATATGCTCTGCCCCACACATTGAAGGCACCTTGCCAAAGCTGGAGAAGTGGTGTAAGGTGCAATCTGCACAACTTTGTTTGTGTTCCTATATTTACAGAGCCAGGGTTGTAGAAACACAGCCTTTTTTTGACAGTACACACACACACAGACACACACACACACAGACACACAGAACAGACACACACAGAGAGAGAGAGAGAGAGACACACAGAACAGACAGCTATGAGGGGTGTTCACTGAATTTGACGAAACGTTTATTGGACTTACCTTAAAAGGGAGCATGACATGCTTATTAAACATGAAGCCTTCCCTCTCTCTCCCTCTGCCTCCATCTCTCATTCAGTCCACTGGTAGTGGCAATCATCTCTGCGTCATACACCTGACCACCATTCAGCTGCAGACAATAGTATTTTCTCCCTAGCAAAGGCGAAGAGGAGCCCACGTGGCCTACACTGTTTACACAGGCACGAGTACTGTAGATGAGCTATGTGCCACGGAGCCTTCAGTGAGCTCACCTGTGCTGTGTGGACAGCTGTCTGGTGGAGTGAGTCAATATTACAGCCTGTATGGTACGGTATGCATCAGCGCTGAAATCAGTGCCGGTGGGGTGAAAAGCTTAAGGGGAGACTGTCTGTGTGGATGTCTGGAGGGAGGGTTCTTCGACCTTCAGCTTGGGCAGAGAGATTTACACAGAGCGGATCCAACGGACGCCACTTCCACATTCCATTTTTAGAAGTAAGGAGGGTGACTTTTTACCCTTTCTGAAAGGCCAGAACGACCCAGCGTCCCATGCAAGTCAATGGAAAGGTCCACGGATTTCACCACAATATTGCCCATTATGTCTCTCTGGGGGCGTTAATGAGTATCTTGAGTATATAACATTAACTCCCAAGTACCTACGATCAATCGGTATTTCCGAAAGCTGTTATGGGGTAAATTTACTTTGTTTCAGGCTGTCTGGCTGTCTGGGCGGTGCTTACGTCCACAGCAGAATACTGTTGGTGACACGCCCACTTAAAAGACCAGAAGTTCAATTTTTGCTACATTGAAAATCATTAAAATGCTCCATCTGTCTATAATTATACAATCTTTGGTGTGTGTGTGTGTTTTAGTTTTCATTAAATATTTATTTTACCAGGAAGAAAATGTACTCACTAAGATTAAAAATCTATTTTACAGGAGTGTTCTGGTCAAGATGGGCATCCATCAATAAATGCTGAAATCAAAATTCAACATCTGCACCATCCAATGTCACTAAATAACCCTAAACAACTATTATAATTAAAACAAAAAATGCTAAAGTACACACATTTAACAACATTTACAAGCAGATGGGTTTTCCAGTAATAATTTCAGCTTTGCATCAAACACAGTGGTACAAGGTTCTGGATTTGAAGCTCAATTTAAAGACCATTCGATGCTGTAGGAGCAAATACTTTAAACGCGCTTTTTCCCATTTCTTTACTAACAGTAGGAACTTCTAATGAGTAAACATTTTGTGATCTTAGCCAATATATTTTTAGAAAATGTTTTGCTAATAATGTATGTTTAGCACCGTGGTCTATATCTCTACGTTTGCAGTCACTGCTAACAGAGATGAGCTGGAATACAGGCAGTCTTGCTGACTGACCCCCCATTGCCCCACCCCAGTGACTTGCTGACTATCCATCTTGAGCTTTCCTTCATATTCATACCAAATCTTCATCCATCTCACCCCTTTTTCCTTGATCCTTCCACCTCTCGAACCCCTCATTATGCAACCCCTCCCTTTCCCCAGCCTGTGCGAGCTCCATATGGTACCTCCATCACACTATTACCTCTCCACCCATCTATATTCTTGTGACCCTGAGGCCAGGCCAAACTGTTTACCCTTAATGTTTTCTGTCTGGCAAAATCATATATTTCTGCCATACCTCCAAGTCTCTCTCCCTCTCTCTCGCTCGCTGTACTTCCCAGTGGCTATCTTGTATTGTATTGGGAACAGACATAAAAGACATTAGCAGATAGGGATCAATTGATGATGTTACACTGTGGGGTTGTGGCTGGAGACTCCTAGCATTACTCTAAGTAAGGCCAGGATCAATGCAAGTCAATGTCGTTGAGCAGTGCATTTATAACGCACCACTGCAATTGTTCAGCTCTTTTGACTCATTGGAATATTTAATATCAGTAATGGAGGAGAAAGCAAAATATCATGCAAAGGAACCTACTCATTCTCGTAATTTGTCACATCTTTTTGCAGACCTTGCAATGTTGACGACATTGCAACTTTCATTTTGTCGAACATACTGTAAACAGTTTCTTGCGGGAGCTGGCAAATGTATAGCAATTTGTGAATTAACAAAGTTGTTTCTTATTATTTATTAGGCCATATAGCACATATAGCACTTAGCAAAGCATTTATTTGCCAAGTGTTCTCAGTTAAAGGTCTGCAATTGTCAGCTAATTGTAAACTGAGATGAGGGAGTTTGTTTTGATTTAGCAAATTACCCAACGTTCACGACAATGACTAACCCTAACATTTAAATTAGAAGCTGATAACAAAAATGTATAATTTCACACGATGACACATCATAAGTGCTCTATTGTAACTGTGTGTGTGTCATATTCAATGTGTTGTCTGTACAGGTGTATGTGATATTAGAAAAAAAAACATTTAGGGAATTGACCAGGTAAAGGATGATGCTGAAAGGATATTTGCTTCAAATAATGCTCCATGAATCATGATAATGCTTATACCCTTAAGTGTTAACAAAGATATTTAAGGGTATCAGGAACTTGTACTGAATGTACAGTATTGTATACTTGTGGAATCTATTGGGTATTTTGTTTGAAAAAAAAACACATTAATCTGGTTTGGTCATATACAGTATTATTTAGGAAATTATTCCATCTGCTGTTGGTATGCATGATCTTGTCCCGATATTCTCCATATCATTCTAGAGCTTTAAAGGTTTTTAGTAGGATACACAGTACTAATGATTTTCTGAACAAGTGTGCTGATATTGGTGCCACAGACCACAGATTCTCTGTCCCACATCTGTCAAATTACTCTGCTGTTTGGCTAGACGGTGTCTAGTAAATAAAGGGTTCCATGGTTCAATTCACTGACATAGTGGCAGCGTGCCGCATCAAAATGACTACCAGTGCAAATTAACGTCAGATTAAATTACAGACTTTCAGGTAGGTGGTGATTCAGATCTTAAGCCAGTAGGGTTCTGCTCATCCCCTTTGAAAAAGGTACCCTCATCACATTAAACAGGTCAAACACTACTAAACGCTATGTTCCTTTTACATTCATAAATAAATAAATTTTTAGAATTTTGATTCTTAAACATCAATGCAATATTATTCAGTCACAATGTTAACTCAAGTACTCACAGTTCATAACTATTGTATTGTATGTATTTTTAAGCATTATAGAGATGTTATATTATGCATTAGGCACTATAAGAGTGCCTACAGCAATACATAAAATGTAAAGAAAAAAAATAAGGCAGACTTCTGTGGTAGTCATGAACTGCCTATAACAAACACCATGTTCAAACATAAGAATGCTATAAGTGTATGAGGTACCGGAGCCCCCTGGGCCGAAGGTCGATGATCGATTTTGTGATCGTATCAGCTGACCTGAGGCCGCACGTTTTGGACACTCGGGTGAAGAGAGGGGATGAGCTAGCTACCGACCACCATCTGGTGGAGAGTTGGATCAAGGGGTGGAGGAAGACTCTGGACAGACCTAGTAAGCCCAAATGAAAAGTGCGGGTGAACTGGGAACATCTGGAGGAGGCCCCTGCCCGTGAGATCTTTCACTGACATGTCCAACGAAGCTTCTCTGGCATCCCAATGGAGGTTGGGGACTTTGAAGCTGCAGCAGAGAGCTGTGGTCTATCTCATCTTAGGTGCTTCAAGGGGCGGTAACCCTCGAACACCGTGGTGGACACCGGTGGTCAAGGAAGCAGTTCGACTGAAGAAGAAGGCCTTTCGTGATATGTTTTCCCGGAAGACTTCTGAGGTGGTTGCAAAGTATCGACAGACCAAAAGGGCTGCAGCATCTGCTGTGGCAGAAGCAAAGCAACAGCCATGGCGAAAGACTTTCTCTGGGCATCAAAATGTTTCTGGAAAACCGTCTGCCACCTCAGAAGGGGAAGCAGGGAACCATCCAAGCTGTGTACAGTAAGGATGGGAAACTGTTGAGGAGGTAATTGGGCAGTGGAAGGAACACGTTTAGGAACTCCTGAATCCTACTGACACGGTATCTATGGTAGGGAGACAGAGCACGAGGATGATGAGGGATCATCAATTTCCCTGGGGAAGGTCACTGAGGTAGTCAAAGACCCTGCTCTGTGATATTATGAGTTTCTGTTATTCCCAATCACTTCTACTTTGTTACACAAATGTTTGTAGAAGCAGTCTGCATGCCTAGGTGCTTGATTTTATACACGTGGCCATGGTGGAAGCGATTGAACACCGAATTCAATTATTCAGAGGGGTGTCCCAATTCTTTTGGCAAAATAGTGTACATCTTTAGGTAAAGAGTTGTCTTTACTAAGCATATATAAATGATGGATTTTTTGGACCCAGGTTTGGTGCCTACAGGCAAGTGTCTCAGCTAGGAGAGATGCCAAAACAATTTGCTTAACCACGAATGCCAGTCAGATAATGACCGTTCTGCAAGACCTCCTTAAGTCTTTTGGCATCTTTAAATCCTCTTACCCAGGACAAACCGAATAGTCTAGTCTGTCTTTATGTTACCCATAATGTTTGTATAGTTCTAGGCCATGTCTTCGCCAGTGTGCAATGTTTCCCCATTCCCATTTTTCCTCGTGTTTTGTTTCTGTTCATTGTCACTGTGTTTCCCGTGATAATATTTGGTTGTCTAATGAGTTTCACCTGCCCTTGTTGTCTCTGTCCAATGGTGTGTCTTTCCTGTCATGCCTCCTTGTGAATTCAAGCCCTGGTGTTTCTCCTATCCGTGTCAATGATTGTAGTTGTAGGTGCGTGCTCCTAGCCTGGTGTAACCAGATCTTATTTTCTTTTGAAAACACTCTTGTTTTGATCACCTCATCTAGCTCTACCACCATTTAGAAACACGCTTGCCTTCAACATCGTCATCTCCCCGCCAGCATGGTGGCTGTGTGAACGCTAACGTGAATAGGGTTTCCAGACTGTAATCTCAGCAAAACAGCTGAGAGCACTAGTCGGGCGAAACCAGGCTAGCGTACGCATACAGTATTACTGTAAAAGATAACCCCTTGAAGTTCTACATTGTGACGTGTGGGTGTGGTTCTAGCTCCTCATCTGTAGCGTTACACGCACACGCATGCTTGCAGAGCCATGTGCACGCGCAGTGCGTGACCCAGACACACATACCAGCAGCACAAGTGCTTTCCACAGTACTCACACTGCATGTGTGGATAAACACAGAATCCTTTAATGTGTCTCTTTGAGAGCTGTGCCAACATGTCTCTTGTGCTCTGTGCTCCTGCCATAGGCAACGCAGAACATCTGGGAGTTCAGTGTGTGTGTGTGAGTGATTGTGCGTGCGTGCACTTGTCTACAGTATGTATGTGTGTGTGTGTTTTATGTGTATGTGCAGGCTGATTTTGTGTGTGTGTGTGTGTGTGTGTGATGAATGTGCACACATTGTGTGGGTCTACAGTGTGTGTTGTGATCGTTTGGATGGTTGGATATGTGTGGTAACTTTGCATACAGTGCGTGTGTGTGTGTGTGTTGGTTGGCTTTGCCTCAAGCCTGCCAGGCTAACAGTCCAACATCTGTGAGTTCAGATGTTTTCTAATGATATGCTAATAGTGCTGGAGGGAGATTAGCAAAGACGCTAATGCTACGGTCGCGAACCCCTGCCTCCGCATTGATGGTGTCATCTCCCAGTCGCAGGCCCAATAAGCCCGCCTACAACCTCATTCTACACACAATAGGTTCCACCTCTGTGATCAAAACGTCGATCTCAGTCAATTAATTATTTATTATTTACACGTTATTTACACGTTTTGTGGCTGGATAAGCCATTGCATATTGGACAATGGATGAGGAGAAGGGCGCATTTATTATCATTTGCATATTAATTTATAGGAGGAGGTAAGGCTTGAGCACTTACGCTATAATACAAATGATTTTATTGGGATGTATGAAGGGAAGGTGCACAGGACCTGGCGTACGCATGGTTTCAAACTGAATATTTCTGTGCGCACGCACAAGTTTTGTGAGTACGGCATATTTTAGTATGAAAGTTGCGCAATTGTTGATACAGGAGCCCCCTGGTCTTGTCAGGTTACATTTATATATTGTATCTTGTATAACTTAACTATTTGTAATCATGTTAATTGCAGCCTGTACCATATGTGCCTCCACCTCTCCGAGAACACGCACTGCTGTCTACTCAGGGTGCAAGCTATAAATTAGCCGGCGCGACGTTTGTCTCGTTCCGTGCGATGTCTTAGTCCGCACGTCTCTTTTACAACATGCACGTACACACACAACAGACGCGCTCATATGCGCACAGCTCTCTTCGCTTCATATAGTCGTGCCCGTTCAAAAGAGCCTCAGGGCTAGTCACCAATCATAACGCTGTGTCTGCACCTAGTGTTGACCTCTGACAAATTATTATAACATTCGGGGAGGGGGGGTCGCTATATCTGTGGAAGCTGAGCATGACCTACTATTCGCTATATGTGTGTGTGTGATGTTTTTGCGTTGGAAATGTGTGTATTTGTATCAGCTGAGATGAGGCAATGACAGATGAAGATATACAAGCATGCCGGTTTAAAACATCTCCAGCAACCCCCCCCCCCACACACACACACACACACACAGCAATACCAGTGTTTCGCTGACCTCGCTGACCCTGCGTATCTTGAAATGTATCTCGTCCAGCTGCTGTTCAATGCAATCGTTCTTCATTGTTCCCTGAGGTCAAAGCACGAGCTTCGCACAGTGATTTCAAAGATGTTTTTTTTTGTACATTGCTATGGCATACATTTCTGATTGTGAATGAGACTCTTAATATATACTAGAGGACTACATTCCTGCTCTATTTATCATACAGTATGTCATCCAGCCACAAAGATTTACTGAAGCTGCTTGAATTTCTTACCTAGCTGCCGATTGGTTCACCTGTAGCCAAATGGGAAAACATTGTTTATGAGGTTTGATTAATAAGCTCCAGTTGGAAAAGCAGGTTTAAGATAATCTTCTCTATAGGCATTGTTGCAAGATAACGTCCGCTGCTCCAGAAGACACCTGGGACCTCATGTATCAATCATGCGTACACACAGGGATGTGCGTACACCATGCGTACACCAGAATTTACGCAAAGGTTGGTATTTATCAATGTTGAACTTGACGCAGCAGAACACGATTGACCAGTTAGTTATTGTAACTAACTGGTGCTTCAGAAAACCTCTGCTCACTGGTTTAAATTGGTGTAGAAATATGCACACTTTCCGTGGTAAGTACTGGTAAGACTGGGATAGTGTATGATAAGAACTGGATGTGACAGAAAGAGAGCTGAGCCGGAAGGCAAAGCTCTCGATCTTCTGGGCAATTTTTGTACCCACTCTCACCTATGGTCATGAAGGGTGGGTCATGACCGAAAGAACAAGATCACGGGTACAAGCGGCTAAAATGGGTTTCCTCAGAAGGGTGGCTGGCATCTTCCTTAGAGATAGGGTGAGAATCTTGGCCATCCGCGAGGAACTCTTAGTAGAGCCGCTGCTCCTTTGTGTCAAAAGGAGCCAGTTGAAGTGGTACGGGCATCTGGTAAGGATGCCCCCTGAGCGCCTCCCTTGGGGGGTGTTCCAGGCACGTCCGGCTGGGAAGAGGCCTTGGGGAAGAACCAGGACTAGGTGGAGAGATTTTATCTCCACACTGACCTGGGAATGTCTCGGGATTCCCCAGTCAGATCTGGTTATAAGGCTCGGGGGTCCCTTTCTGGAGCTGCTGCCCCCACAACCAGACTCCGGATAAGCGGGAGAAGATGAATGGTTGGATGGATGGATATGACAGAGATTGCGTTTCCTGAATATGGAAGCATGTGCAAATCCTTGTACCTTTGGGATGGATGTAGAACCAAACCCAATTTTGTAATACTTTCACAATGAAGTAATAAAATTATAAAATTAAGTAATTAATTATTACATTAACAGGAGGTTATTACGTTTTTACGATACCCATAATGTATTTTGCAGAACCCAATAATGTCATATTTTCTAATATTGTAATAACTTTGCCAATGTTCTAATAACATGCCATCCATGTGTTAATGTTTTGGGAATGCATTGTTTTTGTAAGGTGTTCATTATTTTGAAATGGACAATGCTATAATCATGTCTAACATACTGTAACTTGTGAATATTATTGTAAGATGGTATTGCACTACCTACGGTAGAAACCCCAATAAAGCCGGTGGGCATGCTGTAACAGTCTGTATAGTAGATGTGGATATTATATCCAAGCCCTCTGATCAGCGTTAAGTTACAGTATAAGTACATTGTGCCTGCAGTACCAGCATGACGCAGCCAGGGAGAAATCCTCCATCCCCATTCCTATAGAGAGCCTAAGTCACTTCCGCATTATGGGACCTTAGTTTGGAAAAAATCTGTATGTAGTCAACGGCGGGAATATAATAATTTGTAGGTCCCGTTTGAATTGTGACACGAAGTACACATATGATGTTTGACTATTTAAAAGATAATTGTTCAAGTCAAGAACGTTGCAGTTTGATTTAAAACTATAAAGTAATCTTTAGTTTTGTGTGTAACCGCTAGTTGACTGAGCTTTCATCTCGGCCAACACACGTCACCAAAACAACGCTCTCTTCGGCTTGAGCACTGTGGCGCGAAAACGTCATGACACTTGTGCGACACTTGTAGTCTTACTAATTACTTATTTTCAGTCTTATACTCACGACAAACTGAAACTTTCTTCACTCAAATCATTTTCTTTTAAATAGTCAAACAACACACGTGTGCTTTGTGTCACAAAGTAAACAGGATCTAAAAGTAATGTTCTTCACGCCGTTTACTACCATTGTGACGGCCTCCTGATGTCACGTTGGAGTGGAATGGCTCAACTCTCCATCCAGGAAGTGGAGGGGCGGGGCTGCGTTAGACCAGATGCCACCCACCTGGGCACCCTGGCTCTGGTGGCTATAAAGACCTGCCTGCTCTCCACTCACAGTGGGGATTGAATCTAGCTAAGGCTTGTTTGACTGGACAGCTATTGGCTCCAGTTATGCATGTAACATCTTCTAATCTGACTAAATCCTGCGTTGGCCATTGTTTGGACTATGTGGTCTCGTTTTGTCGCAATACTCTGAGCCAGGTTGTGACACCATAGAGATTTTTTTCGAACATAGGTACCATAGTGAGGAAGGGATTCCGGCTCTCTATTGGTACATGATACACACACCAAACTGTTGCTTATGAATAACATGTACTGTCTAGGACTGTAATGGAGACCCACATGACACTGCATGTTTCTTTGATCAGACAGAGTCATTGCATCCATTAAACCTCTAGTCTATGGAGACTAATGGATAGCATAGTCAATTTGACCTGAGAACAAAGCTTGCACGCACGCACATGCACGTACACACATGCACGCACACACACACATTCCCGTGGTAATGTGATGTTTTTCTCATGAGCATTTGGCAGACAGCAGGTGGTCATTAATATTCACCAGAAGGGGAGTGATCCAATAGACATCCTTACACCTGGGTCAGTGTCTATAGTCTGTAGTGCCGCCGGTAGATTATTTAAAAAAAAGAAACAATGCTCTTTCTTGTGTCTTTGTATATGTGTGTGTGTGTGTGTGTGTGTGTGTGCGATTGTGTGTGCGTGTGTTAAAACATAGGTAGAATCACAGTGTTTGTCTGTCTCATCAGTATGCATGACGGGCCTCGGAGATCACCGTGGGAACCACAATTTAGCTGCAAACGTTATCATCGCCCAGCATGGAGAGCTGCAGGAAGCACTGTTGCCGAAACACTGGGTAGTCAATTAACTCTCTCTCTTGAGCGTTTTTATTATTTATTCTTTACCCTGAATCTGGTCAAAGTATAAGGATCTGCTGAACAATTCAACTGTCTATCGTTCTATTTGTGTATAGGAGAAGAAAATATACCCGGATGCCCAGATAATGTCAGATATCAAGACACTGCTAATATGATGTTATGTTTGGATTTTTTTGAGACATTTTGGGACATTTACACTGAGGTTACGATTATGATACAAACATTTGAATTACCTTACAAGAAGTTTCTTAACTAAAAATAAAACATTTAAATGCTCTGAACACTCTACTGATTAACTGTAATTTAATTGGCTATGTCTTATGTGGGGCATTACACTTCTTAGCCTCCCTGGTAAAGTCTACTCTAAGGTGCTGGAAAGAAGGGAGCAAGGAGCCAGTTGAGGTGGTACGGGCATCTGGTAAGGATGCCCCCTGGGCGCCTCCCTTGGGAGGTGTTCCGGGCACGTCCGGCTGGGAATAAGCCTTGGGGAAGACCCAGGACCAGGTGGAGAGATTTTATCTCCACACTGGCCTGGGAACGTCTCGGAATCCCCCAGTCAGAGCTTGCTAATGTGGCTCGGGAAAGGGAAGTTTGGTGTCCCCTGCTGGAGCTGCTGCCCCCGCGACCCAACTCTGGATAAGCGGATGAAGATGGATGGATGTCTTATGTGTAAAGTATGCACGTGTGTGTTTGTGAGAAATAGACTGAGAACCCAGAACACAGACTCAGATGTGACAGCAAACTATTTTATTAGAGTTAAAATCCCTCAATTGAAGGTGAGGTGTGTGCTCATTACCACACGGTGTGCACCTGAAGATAGTGTGTGTGTGTGTGTGTGTGTGTTACTTACTTTCTGTGTATGTTCCAGTGTGCTGTTGGTAATGAAGCCAACCGATCCTTTCCTCTGTCTTGCTGTTCCCTTGCTCGGCTTGTTAGAGAAACACAGAAACTCAACTGCTTCCTTAATCAACATGAATAATGTAATGCTTGTTTGTTGTAACTGGCAACAGCAGAAAATCAAGTCTGGCTTCCACACATGACCCCACCGTGTTTGTGTGCGTGCGTGCGTGCGTGCGTGTGCGTGCGTGCACATTCATGCGTGTGTGTGTGTGCCCAAGTTTTCCCTTTATCATAGTTTCTGCTCTCGTGGCGATATTTTATGCATGACAAACACAGCACAAATGAATGTTATTAATTATTGAATTGATTTTGTGTGTGTGTGTGTGTGCGCACACACATTTAACAATGTTGGCCAAAGTTGATTGGTGTCGTGATTGAATAGTATGTTAATTTAATTAATTAATTCAATTTAAGTTATTGTCACACTCGGGTCTGGGGTTGTGATCAGGCCTTCTTCTCGTCAGAACGCTGCGACGTTGGTGCGGCAATCACCAGTTTGAACACCGTGGCAACCCTACCCCATCCCCGCACCTGTATCGTGTTCTGCTGAATCAATGCACTCATATCGGGTTCATTCCTTTTCCCCTCGCGGGTTTTTATTTGAGTTCTCTTGTATTGTCGTTGTTTGTTAAAGTGTAACTGCACCCCATCTGTATACAGTAAATCGATCAATCACTTTCTGGAACTGTTATGCCTCTCCATGAACCATGAACCACCTGCTCTCTCTTTCCATGGCTCTGATCAGTCCAATTATGTAGTTTACATCACAGCTCAAAAAAAACATCTTAGGGTGCAGTCACACTGCACCAATTGTAAGGCAATCGATAAAGATGCTAAACGCATACATGTTAAGAATGTGCCATACAGTAACTAATTTAACTAGCTGGTTTCCCTCATGAATAGGAGAAACCTATTTTGAAACAATATTAGCCAGTTATTACAGCTATGATGCTGAGATATGGTATAGTATTGCACTGGAATTGTACAGAAAGTAAATAAAGTAAGTAGCATCAAATAACATGTCATGCTTCCAACCGGTCTTCGTGTTTTGCTTTTTGTATTATGTTCCAACTGCCAAATGTTTTGTTCCCTGCATACCATACAGCCTCCATTTGGGTGTAGGCTACTGTAAGTATCTAATGCCGGCCTTAAACCTAACGACTTTCCAATGTCGGAATAAAATCACGAGTCTCGCTGGAGTTGTAGCGCGCTCCCGTCATTTTGATTGTTTGGTGTAAGGTGGCAATCGGAGCTGTCTTGAGTCAATCTTTTTCTCGTCTTGATGTTTAGACAAAATCAAAACATGTTTAATATTATCATGTCTTTAGTCTTGAATCATGCAAATAGTGAAGTGGGCAATGTACACCCAATGGGGAGGGGAGGGGAGGGGTTGGCACACACCAGAGCGTCGGCCTGTTTTGAAATGTGCTGCAGTATAGACCTAATATGGGAAAACACCTCCACTGGACTCCGTGTAAAGCAGGCCTATTCAATTGGCGGCCCCAGGACAAATGCGGCCATGTGAGAGGCTGTCAGATTAGTCTTTTATGAGTCTTTATAGAGTCTTATCAGAATCTTGTGTATGGTCAGTGTGAAAGCCTGTCAGACTAGTCTTTTATGAGTCTTTAAAGAGTCTTATCAGAATCTTGTGTATGGTCAGTGTGAGAGGCTGTCAGACTAGTCTTTTATGAGTCTTTAAAGAGTCTTATCAGAATCTTGTGTATGGTCAGTGTGAAAGGCTGTCAGACCAGTCTTTTATGAGTCTTTATAGAGTCTGATCAGAATCTTGTGTATGGTCAGTGTGAGAGGCTGTCAGACTTTTGTCTTTTATGCGTCTTTCTAGAACCTTTGGAAAGTCCTCTAGTGTAAGACAAGCTTAAGTGTCTATGTGGCAGACTTTATTTTCACAAAAACGTATTACAATACAGTATCAGGTTTAATCATAAATGCAGCCATTTACACAGGGTTTAAGTGCTATTAACACCATCAGCCGTCAGCACAATGAAGATCAGCTGTGGTTGCACCGGCCACAACAGCACCACCACCACAACACCCCAGTGTTCTAAATACACCATAGGCATGCCTTAACATAGTTACGGTTATGGGACATTATGATTCATGTCAAGCCTCCTGTTATTCCTCTCACAGGCCCCTACTATGATTTCTGTCACACACACACACACAGATACACAATTAATGAGTTATTTTCCGGGGGGTTAGTGGGGAGATAAATGCCAACCATCCGCCAGCGGTAGTGTTGCATACCCCCCCCCCCCACATCTTTCTCTCTCCCTGTCTGTGCTTCCATCTATTTTTCCTTCTTTCACCCCTGCTCCCATCCAATCTGTGTCTCCATCTACCCCCCCCCCCCCCATTCCCCCCCACACACACACCATTTCCCTGTCTATTCCCTAATGATTACCACTGGCTTTCTCCCCTCCCCTAGCTGCGAGCAGTGGGAGAGCGCGCTGACCTTTCACGACCTTCATCCTCCACGCACGGCGTCTGGGTTGGGGGGGGGGGACAGTGTGTGCATGTCACCGGGTGCTTTGGCATTGGGTATGCAAAGCTGTATGTCAGTGGGAAGGCCAAGGGGAAGACGGAGTATAATCCAGAGGAAGGTTGTTAAAATGCGTGTTCTCAAACAACACCTACAGGAAGTGGAGGAGAGTCGGTTTCTGACCTTTTCAAAATATTTTCTTTTCTCTTTTTTTTGCACCAGGAGAGAACACAATAGAAGCAATGAAAGCACAGAGGGAATTTCGCAGGTTGTCCCTAGTTAAGTGGTTATGCAGATGCTCTATATTTTCCCTGCGCATTAAGCTTGTCTTGATTCTGACCTTCCTATTGGACAAGACACATCCACAAGATATGCGTTTCTCCGAACCAATTAGTCAGAGAGGGAGGGCATGGTGTCAAACTATACAATAAACAGGCAGTGGAAGACAGGAGAGAGCTCTTCTTCATTAATAAGAGGCAGCGTCAGTCATTCTTGAGAACGTTTACTTCATTTGAGTTCAAATCCTCCGCCGTGCCGCCCCACACATCAAAAAGGTGCTGTGAAGCAAAGCGTACGTACTACAGTTTTGTTGCTCTGAGCAGTGTTCTCCACTTTGTTTATTTACAGAGCCAGGGCCGTGTAGAAGTATTAGATTATTTTTTCAACACGCACAAACAACTGTAAACTAGCGAAACGCGAAGAGATATTAGGTGAATTGTGTATTAGTTTACCGTTCACATGCACGTTAAAATAGCATTAGCTTATGGTTAGCGTGCATGTTACTTAGCGTGCACGCGTAAGAATAACTGACGTTACCTTTGAAGTACACTGGTTACGAAATGTTTATCTCTTTCAGTCTATTACAATGCATAAAATGGTTCTGTGTACAGAACAAAAATAATAATCCATCTGACAGCTGCAGCACGTCAAGGCGCTCATTCAACAGCATGATTATTGCACAGGTGTGCCGCTGATTGGTCAATATTTGAGGGATCATGCAATTGGCTTGCTGACTGCAGGAATGCCCACCAGAACATAATTTTTTCAAGATACATTTGCACATTTTAGAGTAGCCTATTATTATGACCAATCCAAGAGACATAGGGTGTGATAATCAGCTTGTTTAATCAGCTTCCTGATGTCAGGTGAAATAATTATCTTGGCAAAGGTGAATTGCTCACTAAAATGGATTTTTAACAAATTAGCGAACGCAATTTGAAAGAATATATACAGTATAGATAGATAGATAGAATGATAGATAGATAGACAGATAGAATGATACATATACTATACAGCGAATCTGTTCAGAAAAGACTCTGAAGCAAGATAAAATATGTATTGTTACAGTGCTTGAAATGTCACCGTAAGAAACAAAGACCCATACATGAATACAACACATGCACATAGAAAAATAATTTAAATCGTGCCACAAATGGAAAAGCAGGCTTTCTGTTGCCCAGCTTGTCCAAGCTTAGTGTGATTCAAAACATAAGATAAACTTGGCTCGCACCACCATGATGGTGCGAGATGAGTGTTCCGTTGTTAATTTATCACTTTGTTGCATATGCCTTTGAACGTGTGGATATAGTAGCTAGTATGTTGCTATGGTATGTTGTGGAAATAGTGCTCCCTCTCCCTGTGTGTGTGCGAGAGAAAGAGAGTCCAAATAGTCTTAACACAATATCAAATACAATACAATGTTATTATTTGACCTGCAAATTGTAAAGAGCCATTTCACTTCTCGCACGAGAAGCAAGATGTGTGTGTGTGTGTGTGTGTGTGTACTGTATGTGTGTTATGGGGACATGGACAGTCAGGCCACTCAGAGCAGGTGAGGAGCCATGGAGACAGGGAATGTATGATTGAGATAAATGTTCTTCAAAACGGATTCAAGCCTGTGGCTCCTCCCCCTCTCCATCGCCTCCATCTCTCTCTTTCTCTCTCTCTCGATTAATTAAGAATGCAATCCCTCCTCCCCTGCAGCTCCCACGCACACTCCCACTCATTCTGGTGGAAGTCACATTTAATAAATGATTATGATGATAATGGAGGTTGACAGGGTGTGTGTGTGTGTGTGTGGGGGGGAGGGGGGCATGGATGTTGTATACGTGAGTGAGCCTGTACTGTATCTGTCAATGGCATTTACAGCACTGTATAATAATGACTTAAAGGCTAGGTTAGCCCTCGGTTACGCTTGCTAACTTAGACCTCAAATCAAAACAAACTCCACCAGAAGCTCCGCCTTACGCATTAGAAACACATTGCTAAGCCAAGCAATTTATGAGCGGCGTTTGCGTTTTGTTTTGGTTTTTTTTTTTTTGGGGGGGGGGGGGGGGGGGGTT
>JAODOY010022249.1:0-24481 GCA_025399855.1 Forbesichthys papilliferus
TATATACACACATACATTGTACATACACAGTATACACACACACACAAATTAGTGGATGCTAACAAACAATTGCTATTTATGGTCTACTGTTTAAATAAAACAGATCGCATCACATATCCATCCCAAAGGTCTAACTGTTGTACATTTTGACAGCTCGGGAACAGCTGGTGAGGCCAAGTTATCTGACACAACTGTTTGTATTTTTAAAACATCTGAAATGCAATACATGCATCATAATCATTTTAAAAGGCAGCCTCTCTCACCTGCCGTGTCTCTGTTCATTCATGCCCATCTGTCTCCCTTGTTTGGTCCTTCGTCTCTCTGTCTCTCTTGCTTCATCACTTTCTAGCTCTGCTTATTATCATCTCAGTATGTGCCAGACTCTATCTAATCCCCTTGCCTCTCTACTTGTCCTTGCCTTAGCCCTCATTGAGCTCAACATCTGATTGCTTTTCTGAGAGAACTCGCATAGGAAGGAAGACTATTTGTTTTCTGATGCTGTAACTTGCTATATTTCCATGTAAACCACTCTTAGTGTTGATTATAGGCTCTAAGATAGTACACAAATGTAATTTAAATGGCTTTAAGAAGAACTCAAAAATCTAAAGAAAAGTCTTCACATCTTTTCTCAACATGGTAAATTCAATTTTGTCACAGCAATCTGTTTATTTTTAAATTCATGGCTAAATAAACAGCATTTTCTGCTTAACTCCAAGGGCACGATTCTCAGCTGTATTTACTTTCTCACCATGCTAGCATTAAAGGAAATGCTTGTTTACTTCAACCCAGACAATAATCTAAGGCAATTTACAATGATGTGTAATAGTTCGAACACATCATTGTAAATTGCAAAATCTCACTGATTTACTACTTAACACTACAACACACTTTTATGCTTATAATGCAGTTCAATGGGCCACCATATACTGTAGTTTTAAAAAACTGACAAGGAATTCACAGTTTAGACAGACTTTTGTTTATATAGAGATAAAAAAAATTGAAATAAATGTTTGATTTTACTTTCTGTTGATTGATCCCATACATTCATATACAAGCAGGAAGTTGTAATGTAAAAAATGTGTTTATTATTATCTAATGCATGAGTATATCTAATGTTATCTAACATGTTAATTTGTTAATTTTGCTTTAATGGTAACTCCCTATTAAACAACATTATAAGCCCAGTGAGAAGTGCATAATGATGGGAAAAAACATTTTAAATAAGGCTTGGGTTAGAAAAAAGTTAATATTCTTTATTTCTTGGTCCCTTAAAGAGCAGCTGGTAAGAGAGGAGTAAAGAATACGGAACATAAAAAATTCTGCTCACCTCTAATTATAGAGCCCCTTGGGCTACTGATATACCCTCACCCCACCCCATCCCATAATAAATACAAAAACATATTCACCCCGCAGATTGGCATGTTAATTGTGCTTGAACCTTTGCCTTCAGTAAGTGATTAAATTCCCACTGCCAACCATGTCACATTTTACAATTTGAGATGAAATAGCTTGTGTAGTCCTGTTTGCAGTGAATTTGTTGAACTTTACAATTTTCATGCATATAAAGAGTGAAATTTGCTGTGGGGGGATAAAGGCGAGGGGGTTCTCCTCTGTTCTATATTCCTGCCTCTGCTGAATAATTTGTACCCCCCCCACCTAAAATATTGTAGAAATTTATCCAAAAAAGCAATGTAACATGAGAATGATCTACAAACCGTCAGCAGCACTCACTTATGTGACAATAGAGCTTGAGCTTTAAACACCTTTCTTCAGATAGTTTGTCCATTATGTTTATGGTTTTGCATGGCTTTTCACCAAGCAAGCAAACATTTTATAATCCAGTGCAAAAACTACAGATATCATATACAGTATATTATTATGTTGACCGCACATTGTGCTATTTCAATTTTAGATACATTTCAATTGAATATTGAAGTTGATAAATAAGTGTTGAGCCTGAGATAACGCCACTATCACAGTGTGAAAATATTGCACATGGCTATGATTCTTTCTGCCAGACTGCGTGTAGCGCCGCACGCCTGCTATTCAACCAACCAAAGTTCTCATACGCAACCCCCCTCCTCAGAGACCTTCACTGGCTCCCTGTTCAACATGTTCTCACTCCCAACTCGTCAAAACCTGCAGCTTGCTCAAGGACCTTTCTCGTCACTTTTCGAAGCCTTTGGCATCGTAGGATGAAATCTTTGGTCATTGACTGTTACAGCAAGACTACGGAGTTAGCACCACTGGTTTATTTTGAGCTACATGGGCATGCAATTTCAGTGCAAATAGTAGCTCTTGATTGTAGATAAATAATCAATATACAATTGTGACATGTTAAAATGTAATTACTTTGGCCTCCAGTCTTTGTGTCCAGACACATTGGCTCCGGACTAGAAGGGGACTAGGAGGCTCCATATAACGAAATACCTGTTGCTTATTTACAGTATACATACGTGCAGTATACACCAACTTATTTTGACATATTTCTTAAAAGCTGCTTATTAATATTTTAGCCCAAAAAAATAACTGATTTAATATTTAATATCTGACATTAACATTGTTTCTTACAGTAGCCTGCATAGTGCAGATCCAGTTTAGTTAGGCTAGGTTGGACTAGAGACGGTGGTATTTAACTCTTCTTGTTGGTTTATATAGATAGACAGTATATCGCTAGCTGCCACTGTGAAAATCTGCTAATGATTACTGTTACCGTTTGATAACCAACACGGGAGAGCACTACACCCTGACTTCGACTGAGGTAGTTTTTAAACATAGCCTACTGATTGTTTGCTTTATGTCTTTTTTTTTGTATATGCATACACTAATTAAGAGATATTTATAATGTAGACTAGGCTAGGGTATGTGTTTCGTAGACACATCAGTAAACCAACATACTATGTTACAAGTCCCAGGTTTCTCTAAAGAGCCTGAACATTCTAAAATAACTTTTACACATGAAGAAGTTCTGTTTGAGGTAAATTCAAGATCAAGTCACTCTTACTCTAAACTGAAGCAATAACAACTCAAGGCTAGAGATGAAACGGTATGAAAATGTAATAACACAATTATAGTGACTTCAATGAGGAGGAAACTACGATGGCAGTATCCGTATGGGGTCCTCCCCCAGGATATTTTGAGCATCATACACTTAATTTCCTGCATTCTATGTATAGCTTGTGTAGATTACCAATTTGTGTTTTTTTCAGCATCAATTTATTTTATGGGGGAATGACACACATACATTATATAGCCTAGCCTAAGGACTTTGATTTAGTCACAGGTTTCTTTTTCACAAATGTATCATGGAATTAATCAGCCTATTGATATCCCATTTAAATGAGCGGAATGATGAATGAACGTGAAAAGTCACGGCAGCTGGACAAATTTCTGTAGCATAACTGAATGGGTAACAAATTTGTAGCCGATGCAGGGCTTGAGCACCAGAAGTCACAAGTTGTTTACTAAATGACTAAAAGGTAGACCTACACTAAAGCTGGTTAAATAGGTCTAGGCCTACTACCCGTTCTACAAAACATTCAAACGAGACGGAGGTTGTCCGACGAAGAGTGCGTATATGGCCATGTTACACACAAGTTATGGGCAGCGGCGCAAGTGTTTTAGTGTAGCACATATGATCCTACACTTGGTGTTACCAAGAAATAGCCTACTCTCTGGATAACAAATGTAAATAGCCTCAACGACTTTGACCTACAGCTCCAGCCCATTAAAAGTTGGGGGTGCTGCTACAGCGTCCTCAGCACCCACCTCCCTGTGCCTATGGAGGCTATTGGTAGCCTAATTCAATTGGCCTATCAATTTTCTTTACCCGACCCGTAATGAACATATAGGCATATAGTCTACTATAGTCTCTTATTGGCCGCGATTCACAGTCTGAGGGGTTGCACAATCAGGCACACCTTACATCAACTCACGTGAGGTGTGTCTGATTGCGTTATTTGCAGCCAAGGATGATTCTACATTTGGAATCATACAGAAATGATTTCTATGCTATATATTTTTGGTTTTAGCGAATAATGGTGCTATATATTTTTGGTTTTAGCGAATAATGGTGAGCTAAACTTACTATTACTATGTAATATTAAAAAATAAAAATTCCTGTACAATACTTCTGAGTAATGACAATTTTGTTTAGCTGATGTTAACATCTATTTATTATTTAGCTCATGCATTTTATGTTAAGAGCAATAAACCAATAAGGGTCGTAGATTACACTGGTTTGCATATTCAAATGCTAAGATTAAGAGATGCAAGTCATATTAATGTTTGTGGGCTCTGATGTCATATTATGACGTGTTGGAAATTGTTCCCCAATGCCTCACTCTCCCAGTGCCATGGGCGACGGATTCATTTGGTTGAAGTCTAGGCAGATTACCGCCACCTCAGTGCTGCTGTAAGGGAGAATGTGACCAGGGCAGGGGGCTAGTGAGGAGGCAGCGTATTGATAAGGACAGCTGCTCTTGGAAGATTTCCCCTGAGAAAACAAGGAAAGAGCCTCCGAAAGCACGACAGACGTCAGGTAAAAAAATAAAAACTACCACCAGGACAGCCTCCATCAAGCGATATTCGAGTCTCAGCCATTATCTGATAGAAAGCTTACACACCAGGAGACTATAAACTTTTGTTGGCAGAATCAAAGGTCTTAAGGGTTGCATTCTGATTGAAATCACAGGTTTGATTATAACAAATAGATCTTGGATTTACTTGAAGAAACTAGAAGTTTACATCAGAGTAAAAAACTTTCAAACATGAGATAATTCAAAAGGTATTGGTATTTGAGAGCAACTAAGGGTTATACAAATACACATGATTGTTTTTGTTATTATTGTCCTTTACACAGAATGCGACATTTGGGAATAGTTTGTTCTGCCAACAAAGCAGAATAAAAGTTTGTTATTTCAATAGGTGTCACATTTGAAAACATTTCTTGAGGCACTGGGACCATGCGGAATCATTTATCTAAACTTTAATTCATATCTTGTCTTTGTGTTTATCCAACATACAGAAGCTAAAACAAAATGTAATTTCCATTTAACAGTGAGGCAAGCACCATACCAGGAACATTGAACGCTTTCCTTTTCATTGTGTAAGCTTACCAGCAGCAAAGACATTTGCAAGAGAACACTGACATAGCTCTTTCCCAGGATCCCACACGGTTTCAAAGAGTGACTTTGATTAAGAAATCTATGTTTGCCCTTCCTTCTAAATGTACTAGGCCATCTTTAACTTGGCATTATTGCTGTATGTCCATGTTCATCTCTTCTCTGTTGCTTAGATGAAACACATTAACCACAAGACTATTCTTAATTTTAATACTTACTGTTTTTTTTGTTGTTGAAGGTATTAAATCATTAAATACATTATTGGATTGTGAATGCAACATATAAGCATATTTTAGTAATAGGCTCTTACACATTATATATACTCTATGTATCAAGTGTCACTTTACAGCTATATGGTATTGTAACCTTGATGTTTACTAATCTCCAAGCATGTATTCAGAGGTTATACATCTGTGAGGAATAATATATCCTATCCCTGCACTCAAGTGAAGCTATTGCAGGTTGATCAGTATTCAAATAATGCATCAGAGAGACCTGTTTAGACCGTCAATTGAGCATACAATGTTATTTGTTTCCTAAACACGTTGATTTTAAGGGGAATTAATCCAGTATATTGTTTAATTTTCCAGTGTATGAAAAGGCTGCCTTAAGACCTGTTTAATTATGTATCCATGTATTAAATGTTTTCTGTCTCACAGCAGTTAACCTTAGAAAATAGTGTTGATTGAATTTACTTATGTTGGAAATGTAATGTTTTTGTACTTAAAACATAACAGTGTAATAACATCTACAGTATATTTGTCATTTTTTCCATCACTAAAAAAAATATTTGTTTGTGTGAATCTTAATCCAAGACTTTATCTGTAACAACACGTTTCACAGATTACTAGGAGCTCTAAATCAAAATGTTATGTCTTCTAATCAGTAGACTCCACATGCTCTTGACAACTGCTTGTTGGTGAGTTGCTGGTAAAACATTCCATAGCAAACAGGATTATTTCTCAGTTTTACAACTGCAGAAATATTGTATCATCTTTGGTATACAGGCCAATCTCCTGTAGTAATACTCTTTTTCTAGATGTCATCACAGGTCACAAAGTTAATCAAGATTGTGAGAGAAGGGAATGTGGGAAAAAGAGTATAGGCTATGTTACAACAAAGGATGTTGTGTATTACTCAAGTCAAATCCTGCAATACAACCAAAACATTATATCGGTTAATTAATGATTAATGACCCAATTATTCAGCTCTGTGATCAATGAGGGCAAAAAACATGTTCACTTAGGCTGCAAAGTATCTGTTCCAATAGCCAGATACTCTTACTCTGGCTGTATATATATATATGTTGAATAATCATATTTCATAAAAAAATTTTTTTAATGAAAGTGCAATGTCACTGGGTCGCAACGAGAGAATATGTGCAAAACAGTAATAGAGCCTTCAATTATTTTGCTTTCAAACATTTAAATATTGCATCATCCTTCAAGCTTTGGTATATTACATGCATGTCACAGTGAGACTATTTCAGTCCTGCTCCCATTTGACACCGATCTGTGACATTTTATCGAGGGGAGGGGAGAGAATGGAGACATAAATGTCTACTGTAATTGCATGGCACGGCAAAAATAGAAAGTAGAGTGTAAAAGATGAAATCAGAAAAGTGCTGGTGTAAATGATACCCTGGAAGAGACTTCTGAATAAATTGAAGTCAGCACATAATGCCTGCTGAACTAAAGGTATAGGGCAAGATAAGAGTGTGCACTCTTTTATACAGATTTATGCTTTGAAATGACAGTTTGATAAAATTCTCTATACACCTTTGTGTTTTGTAGTGATAAAAATCACCTCTAGTTAAGACTAGTGTACTTTCTATGCCATTTTGGCACAGCAATGTATACAGAGATAAGAATCCCAGAAATACATTTTTATGGTAAATCATTGCAAAATAATGTCTTGCATACTATTCTAATGTCCTATTATACTGATATATGTGATTGTTTGACTAAAAAATATTTTTTAGAATAGGTTAATGATGCTACTTAATTACACCAATACTGGTTGTTTGACTACAAAGGTTTCTTGCATTTACACAATGTAACAGAAGTGTAATGCCAAGAGGAAATTGGACCCAAAAGCCACGGCACCTAGAGCCACTGCTTCAGTGTCAAGCCTCTAATAACTCCATAATGGTAGAGCCATCAGTGATATGGGGTTATGGGGGCCTAGACGAAGAGACCAGATGGTTGTGAGGCACCGGCTTAATCCAGGATATGTGAAAGGAAGAATGAATACAGTGCAATGACTTTTGATATGGGAAACGGGTCAGTTACCTCTTTTCCACCAACGCAAACCTAGTGCTGGTTCTGAGCTGGTGCTAGTGCCGGTTTGCAGTTGGTTCAACAAGCTTCTGAGAACCGGTTTGGTTTCCACTGCCTGACTGGGCTAGACAGCCACGTCATTATGTCACAGTATACGTCTTGGCATCCAAACACAATTTATTTGTGCTGCTCATCACGATTGATATGGATGGAAATTATGTTCAAGAATAAAGGTAATTAATATACCTAACATGTTTGATTTTTATTCATAATTACACACAATGTTAATGCTATCTTTTGCAACCAATAGCATAGCATGGGCTAGCTACGTATCATATTGCAGTTAAAACAAATCCAGTGAACGGCTGAATGAGATGATAACACAGCTTGAAATACGTGAGAGTGAACAATTCATTGACTCTGTAGCAGCTTCTCTAGAGCTACCAGATGCTAACAGACATACACAGATTGTTATAAAAAAACTATTTCAAATCTAGACCACTCTGACATGAACCTGCCTGACACTCTCCCATGGACATGTTCTAATACCCCTGGATTAACTGCAGAGGCCTTTAAACCAGTTTTCTCCAATGACGCATCCTACTGGCACAGCACCGGGGCTAGAACAAAAGCATCAACTCCAGTGGGGACTTGGTCTGACGTTGTTTGCCGCAGAGCCAAATCCAGCAAGAATTCAAATAAGATAAGGTATTAGACAGTCCATTAGAACTACACAGTCTAACAAGGTTTCTGTACCATCTCCACGACCACCATAACTTGGTTACTATGTCGCATTTTACTACAATTGATCAAAAATCCCTAGAAGAAACAGTTTGACATCTTAAAGCATCTACTTGTTGTCTTGACACAATGCCATCCGACTTTTTTAAAACAATTCTTAACTCAATATTAATGGACATACAGAAATCGGGCATCTTCCCAACATCTCTAAAAATAGCTGCCATTAAGCCCTTATTAAAAAAGAGAACACTGGATGCATCTATAATGAATAACTATAGAGCTGTATCAAATCTACCTTTTATATCCAAGACTATTGAGAAGGTTTTATACAATCAAATCAATTTTATGACTTCAAATGTTCTCTTAAACAAATTTCAGTCAGGTTTCCGATCTCACCACAGTACTGAAACGGCCCTGATTAAAGTTTTAAATGATATACGGATACACTGATTCTGATAAAATAACAGTTCTGGTTCCATTGGATCTCAATGCAGCATTTGACACTGTAGATCATAGAATACTTATAGATAGGCTGGAAAATTGGGTAGGCCTCTCTGCAACAGTCCTGGATTGGTTCAGATCTTATCTAGATTACTTTGTCACCATTGGTAATCATAAATCTGATAGGTTGGCTATGACATGCGGAGTTCCATAGGGATCAGTTCTGGGGCCACTTCTGTTTAAACTTTATATGCTACCTCTGTCCCAAATTATACAGAACAATAACCACATGCTGATGATACCCAAATATACATAGCTCTCGAACCATATGACAACAGCTCAATAGACTCTCTGTGACACTGTAACACTCCTGTCGCACGGCGTCACGATGGGAGATGATGCGGGATGACGGCGGTGTGCGATGTGGGTGCCATTTTGTTAAATATCCGGCAGGTGGGGTCTAAACTTGCAACTTGCGCTTGTCCACAATACAGTACAGCTAGGTGGTTTGTAATGTCTAATCGTTAGATCTTATGAATCTTTGAATCTAGTTCCGTATAAATAACAGTCTTTTTATGACTGATTTGGTGCTTTGAATGGTGTCATAAAAGAACCGGAGATACAAATTATCTGAGTCAGTGTGCCACCGTCACGTGAACAATTCACACTCGTCAATGTGTGGCCTATTAGTAGGGTAAGGCTGTCGTCACTTACCGAGCGTGCCTTAGTTGCTCATTGGGTTAAGCATTGCACTTATAATAGTGAGGGTTACGGTTCAAATACTGTCCACTACTACATTTAATATTTTTGGCTCATGCCGATAATTATGTTAGAGAAATTCAGAACAGTTTGCAAATTAACAAATAAATATAAACTTTTACTCTAAAGACATTGGGAGAATATGATTCGCTTCAGTCTTACTCAATCTGGTGTGTGTCCAATGGAAGATCAGATCTTTTGATCGCTAATTATTCTTAGTCTACTGTTACAGTAGGCTAGTATTCAAATAATGCTGCATGTTAAAACTAGTGTTGTAGTACTCGAAACCGGTCTTTTTTAAGATATTAGTCTCGTCTTGGACTCAACCGCATTTTTACTAGTTCTTGTCTTGGTCTCGGACCAAGAGGTGTCAGGATTTTACTTGGAGACCGGTCAAGACCACAACTGCGTGAATATATTTATTGCCACCCGGTCCATGTCTAATGATATTCTTGTTATTTTAAGTAAATCCTCCCTTAAATTTCTAATGTTAAACTTTATATTCTACCAAGGGCAGGCCGGCTGGCTGCAACTGCAGCGCATCACGCTGTCTCTGTGTGTGTGTCAGACTGGGCCAAACTAATACTCAATGTTGAGTGGAGATACGAGCGGCCCCTCCCATCTTGGACTAATTCTTGAAAATCTGATTGGCCAAAGAGCGTTTTAGCAGGTGGTGTACGAGATATTTTAGTTTCTTATTCAAGTAAATTGAGTGCAGGGCAGACAAACATTTTTATTTTTATGACAGTGGGAGTCAGTGTCCCTGTCATATTGCAGACTGACCTTCTAAATCTAAACTCTCAGCAAAGCGTTGCAGGGATGATTAAATATTGATACCCCTGTTAATTCAACAGGCTTTCACTAACCATATATGCACGTATATGCAGTTAAAATGTTGTAAAGCTTGTCTGGTTTTGATCAGTTAAATTTCATATTATAAGATCAATAGCTGAAGCCACATCATCGTGAGCTTTGACTTCCCACCATGTTTCCATATGGGAAAAAATACTATTATGTGTGGTGTTTTGAACCACCAACCTTAGAACTCACAGCACAAAGCTTAACCAACTGAGCTAATTCAGTATACTACCATGTTAGAAACGTAATAAAGAGAGGCAGCATTTATTTACACAAGTTGCATGATGGACAACTTGCAGTATATAGTAACTTTTAATGGTTAGAGTAGTTATTAAAAGATAACCGGTCTTCCGTTTGTTGGCAAACATAAATATCTGACAATCTGTATATTCCTTCACACATAAAATTAACTAGGCAAGACTCAAACATCACCTTGGAAGACTGCGCGGCAGCGTGCACAGCAGAATATTAAAAGAAAATCCAAGGCAACCGTAAACAATGTGTCTCAAAGATTCAGGAACCCCCACAAATCAGATTGATACAAATGTACTATACTTACAGGCTATAATATAACTTGCTTGTCTGCTATGGGAAAAATACTACTATACGTGGAGCTTTGAACCACCAACCTCATAACATAGAGCAAATCTTAATTGACTGAGCTAATTCATCAGTATTGGTAAACTACTATGTTAGAGACGTAATATAGACATACTAAATAGACATACTAAACAAAACAAAAAATAAGTGTTTTCAGGAAGAATAAAACTAAACTAGCAAACCCGGTTGAAAATGAATTATTACAAAATCTGAATGTAAATTATACATAAAAGCTACTATGTCATGATCCACTGTATGTCCCTCTCACAGATCCTGTAGAGCAAGAGACGTACAGTCCGTCTGCATCCCACATACAGTTACAATAATTATATCTCTGGCGCCTCTACTGGCCTTTTCAAATACTTGCGACGCGTAACAACGTCAAAGGCATCACTTTAGATGTCAGACATCTGTATAGAGCACATAAATAACTGGATTAACCAAAACGGTTTACAATTGAATCAAGATAAAACTGAGATCATCGTGTTTGGCAATAAAAATAAAAGAACAAGTATTATTAAAGAGCTGGACAGTCGGTGCCCTAAAAACCAGGGAGCAAGTGCGTAATCAGACCTCACATTTAACATCATCGTCATCATATCAAAGCGGTCACCAAAACAGCTTTCTATCATCTAAAAAATATAGCTAGAATCAAGAGAGTGGTGTCCCAAAAAGACCAAGAGAATCTTATTCATGCTTATATTTCTAGTAGGATTGACTACTGTAATGGGCTCTTAACAGGACTCTCAAAAAATCTGTAAAACAGCTGCAGCTCATTCAGAATGCTGCTGCTAGAATGCTAACCAGGACCAAGAGAACGGAGCACCTCAATCCGGTTCTTAAATCATTGCATTCCAGTTAGTTATAGAATAGACTTCAAAGTTGTCCTTTTACTTTAAAAATCTCAGAATGGTTTAGGACCCGAATACATTTCTGATATGTTTGAAGAATACCAACCAAGCAGGGCTCTTAGATCCATGAACACGTCAGTTAGTACAGCCTAGAGTTCAAACGAAACACGGAGAAGTGCTAAACGCAGCGTTTAGCACTTATGCTGTCCACATTTGGAATAAATAACCAGGGAATCTTAGACATGCCCCAAATATAGCAATTTTTAAATCTAGGTTAAAAACACTTCTCTACTCACGTGCCTATGACTGAGAATTTTTACTTAACCACACTGTTTAGCCTTATAACCTCCTATGTTTTTATCCTTATATGTATTTTTGGATATTGTAATTTTAATTTCTTTATAATTTAAAAAACAAATTGTTTATTTTATTTTATTTTTTTTAATCCAGGTTAAAAACTCTTCTCTTCTCACACTGTTCAGCCTATGTTTTTATCCTTGTATGTATTTTATGATATTGAAATGGTAATTTCTATGGAATATTTGTGTTGTAGTCCCGGTGGGTTAGAATCCCACCAAACACATGAGGTTGGAGTCCCGGTAGAGTTAGAGTTCCACCAAAAGCCTGGGTTGGAGATCAAAAATACAAGTGTATTTGTGACAAGGGTGAAAGTACCGTGAGGGATAAGGCCCTCCAAAGAAAGTCACTGGGGTGGAATACCCAAAGGGATAAGGCCCTTTAAAGAGGTTGGGTTAAACACCCAGGACGACAAGACCCTCTAAAGAAATTGTGTGGAAAGCCCAGAGTGTAATTGTACAATACGTTTGGATAATATAAGTGGGTGGAATATTTGGGTTTAAGTCCTGGTGGGTTAGAGTCCCACCAAGACAGGCAGAAACTACTTTGCACGTCACTGTGGAAAAGGGGTATGTGAAGCAAGGGGCCAGTGACGCACAGGACCAGTAAAGCATGGGGGCAGTGAAGCATGGTGACGCACAGGGCCAGTGAAGCATGGTGCCAGTGAAGCATGGTGAAGCATAGGACCAGTGAAACATGTATCCAGTGAAACATGGTGAAGCACAGGACCAGTGAAGCATGGTGACGCACAGGGCCAGTGAAGCATGGTGAAGCATAGGACCAGTGAAGCATGGGGGCAGTGAAGCATGGTGACGCACAGGGCCAGTGAAGCATGGGGCCAGTGAAGCATGGTGAAGCATAGGACCAGTGAAACATGTATCCAGTGAAACATGGTGAAGCACAGGACCAGTGAAGCATGGTGACGCTTGGAGCTTGATAAAGCTAAATCTGTAAGGGTGGGATAGTACACCGACCAGTTTATCCTTACGGCTCAGCTCCCCCTTCACCACGACAGCTAGATACAACACCTGCATTACTGCAGCCACTGCACCCAACCATCAATATCGCAAGCCCATTTACCCTCACTCGTGAACGTGACCCCACAATACTTACTCCTTCACCTGGGGTAGATTCTCCCCAATAACTTGAGAGGGGACAAATCATCCTGTTCAGGGAGCAAACCATAGACCCATGCTGGAAGGTGGTGACTGTCTTCTTGACTGACTTCTTCAAATCCACAAAACACATGTATTGGCAAACAACCCACATCCCTTCAATTAACTGTGAGAGGACAAAGAGCTGGTCCACGGTTCCATGCTTTGGACGGAATATGATTTGTTCCTCCTGAATCTGTGGTTGACGTACAGCTGTAATCTCCTTTCCAGCACCTTAACATGAGCTTTTCCTGGGAGGCTGAAAACTATATTATATTATAATTATATTATAATTAGCCTCCCATGATTAAATCCATCATTAGAAGTTACAGGACAGGCATGAGCTATAATCACAAATTAGGCAAGTATGATGAGGCACCATGGTACAGGTACTGTACAATGAGACAGCAGTGTGAAAAACAATAACAGGCTTTATACCCTGTCAGGGAACAAAAACTATATTACCTTTATTTAACCAGGAAGTCACTTCAGTTAGGTTGTTATTGATAGGACACCACAGAAGTATTTTAGCTATACAACAGCTACATAGTGTGACCAGACTTAATTCTTTTCTCTCTCAAATGATCAGAGAGGTCATAACAAATAACCAGCCAAACTTGTTAATCAGACAGACTTGACAATGTTGCGATCAGGGCTCTATCAGGGCCATACCATAACTTTCAGGACTTCTTCTTCTTATTTACACTCCTTAATGAAATTGCCTGGAGTCGTCCTGCTGCAGAGTAAATTTGTAAATCATATGCCTCACTGATGGTATAGAGCTTGAACGGTACATATTGAATTGATTGTAGTCTGCTTTGAAATCTTTGTCTGGAAGAGACCTTGCTGATGCAGGATAACAACATTGTGTTGTTGCTGTGCTCAGTCTTGCCATGGTGACCTGTGACATGAAATTGTCTGCCAGAACCTCACCATGACAGCTGAGTTTGGCTGTTTGGCACCTAATTTAAAGCCTCCTACACAGCTGTTTATTTTCCAATTAATGACCTCTATGTGAAATTGATGATCATAAGCACCTGTTTGGTATTATTAGTTGACCATACACCTGACTAATCCTAAAAATGTACAGACTTGTATGTGCAAATTGATGCTGGTTTGAAGGCAACGGGTAATGACGCCAAAAATGTATATATATATATTTAGATTAGTATTTTGTTCGCTCACTTTGCATTTTGTAAATTGATAAAAATAAACTATTACTAATAATATTTTTGGAAGCATTTTTAGTTTACAGCATTTTTTCACATCTGCCTAAAATGCTTGCACAGTTCTATATAACTTAGTCTAAACGCTGATTTGCCACTTTTTGACAAGACCCACCTGCACCCGCAATATTTTCTGATAAGAATATCTGATCCTGCCTGACCCACAGGCCAACTCGTATAGGACCCTATCATGAATCTTTAGTGATATCCCAGGCAGTGTAATTTAACAGTTACATTAAAAAAATACTTTATAATATATAACAGTCGTTAAACTATATTATACGGTGGCCGACAAGTGCAAACACGATACAAATTAAGAAAACAACTTTAAATACAAAAAACACTTACAAGTTAAGAAAACAACTACATCCAAATGGAAACGCGCAGCAAATTCAAAAACACAACCAATTCAGGAACGCGTAGCCCCAAACTGTTTACTCTTTACAATTTGGGGCTTTATTATTGTTTTTGTTTTCGGACACTGTTTACAAGTCCAAGGGTCGTACATTATGGAAGTCCATAGAGGACTAAATTCAACTGAAAATGCAATCCCAAATTACATTTTAATTGTCAAACAATTCCACGCTTTATGAGTGGACTTGCAATCCCATAATTGCATTTTAATTTTCAAAATAATCCCTGCATTTTAGCATTTTAATTTTCAAAATAATCCCTGCATTTTAGTACACAATTTAAATGTAAATGCAATCCCAAATAACAATTTCATTTTCAAAGACAAATGCGCTTTGCAGCTGACCATATTCAAATGAAATAAGATAAACAGTGCCTCCCTTCAAATGCAAATACATTTTCAAGTCACTGCATGCTTTTATGGACTAAACTGAACTTGAAAATTAAATCTGTCAGGCCTACAATTAAAATGCTATTTGGGATTGCATTTACATTTGAATTTAGTCCTCTATGGACTTCCATAGTAAATACATAAAAAATATATAAATAAATCACTGGTATCATTTTGGAATGCAGTAATGATAATAATCAAAGAGGTTGGGCATGGTGGCCAATTTTCCATGCCTGCATGGGTGCGAGCAGGCCTTTGATCACCTTGGTTGATGTGGTGGATGAAAGATATTTCCAGACCTTATTAGACACAGTGGCTAGCCCCCAGCTGGTCAACAACTGCCTCTTCTCTGCATTTGTTACTTTGACGTCATTAAAACATTGAAAGCCAACTAGGTCGAATTTAGTAACATACGTTTGTTTCTACTATTGTCAGTCTACTTCTACTTTCACCGGATGTCACTTTATCGGAGTATGCTGTATCTCACTGTCCAGCCCCATTCCCACATGAGTGGAAAGGTGTGCACACACAACACTGTTCTTTCTGACCCTCGATGCAAAAAGTTAATAAAGATCTCTTTCAGAGAGGTCAAATCTGCCTCTGAAACTTTAGTCCCATTGGTTTATTGTGGCTGGATGACATTTAGAAACACTAATAATGTGCTAATGAGTCAGTGGGTTAGGTTCTGTGGCCCGCCATTGTTTGCCCCTTGTAAAGAGTCAAACGGCAAATTAAATGCCTGATATGGCCAAACTAAGTAATTCGACTTCCAGCAAGTTTGCCTTGTCATAAAAGGCCATAAAAGTGCAAGAAAACTGTCTGCAGTTAAAGCCACTGGTGCCAGCATAAAACAGGCAGAGTTGTAGTCATGCAAATTGTATAAGAAGTATGATTTGTAAATAGTTGTGCTTAAAGATAATATTTTACCTTGGATGTTAGATATTGTTTGTGTCTCAAATCAAACTCAAATGCCATATTGTGCTCCCTCAGAATCCTGCCCCACACATTGGAAAGGCATTGCAAAGGCTAAGATATTGTTATTGTGATCTACAACTTTGTTTGCAATCATGTTTACGGAGCCAGAGCTGTTTAGAGGTACACAACATGTGTTACTGTAGCTCACATTTTATTACTACTTTCAAAATAGACCTAAAGACTACTTTGTTTTAGCTTGATTAGATAAATTGATATAACAACCCCAAAGTACCTCAAAAGGAGTTGGTTACTGCCTTAATGGTACAGGCAGTAACCAACACAAGAAGAATAAACATGTGCACGCTGTTGAATATTGGACATTGTGAAACAATGTCCGCTCAGGAAATCATGAATATTGGAAATTATCATTGAACATTAAAGAAATAGTTTCTACTAAAAAAATGTTGTGCGGACTATTGGATATTAATTAAATTATGTAAACCAAATTGAATGTTTTGATTTGAATTTTTTTTAATTTGACAAATTTAATAAGATTGATGTTAAGTATAATGGCGTGTCTGGCATATGTAACTGCATATATTTTAGCTGAGCATAAGAAATTGAAAATATTTTAATTGAGCTACACTGCATAATGATGTGTGTAAAAATTGTATATGTTCAAACTAAGTGTTAAAACCACAAGTTGTAAAAAATTGTATAAAGCTTTTGTAAGAATTGAAGCTACTGTACCAAGAAAAGAGTGGCAGTAGGATGGGTCTTTGTAGGCATTCTACTTAGACAGTATAAAAAGTGTGAGACAGGGCTTCAGTAAGCTCTAAGCTCACAGCTCTCATTTCCTCTTCAATTTTATTTCCTTGATCTTGACAGATTGTTGAGTGCAGCTTTATTTGGAAATCTCTGATGAAGACAGAGTGACAGCTATATTAACAATTATTAGCTTCTTTTAATAAAAATAAACTCTTTAACTTTTGACTAAATCTATTCGTTGATTGGGTTTGTTTAATTAAGCAAGTCCTTCCCCTCTGGGGCTTAATCTCCACACCATCTTCATCAACGGGTGAAGCTACCGCTACCTCTGGTAAGAACATGTTAAAATAAAGGATCTTTAAAACTCCTCTTTTGACATCCACCTGTGTTCAAACAATTTATAATACACCCATTTCAGAGATGTATAAAATTCGGTAAAAACTGGTGTAGGACCAAACCAGTATCAAGCATTTTGTGATTGCCGTACAAAGCCTCAGAACACGTGGGCCGTCTATTGCAGGAGGGAGCCGGGCCTGTGAAGGTGGCATGCTGGGTCAGATATCAGTGAGTTCACAATACCTAGGGAACCGGTGGCTCGATCAGCCCCGGAACCCCTAGTGACCTGGAGCTTTATTCATTAAAATATTCTTCCAATGGTGTGCTTACGTTTGATTCATTAAAGATACTGAGCATAAAAAAACATATTTCCCTTATAGTAAGTAAGTGTGTTTATTACGGGCCCTATTTTACAGTGGGAATGCAATTGTCTTTTTAGTTCCAGACTGCAAATGCCAAATGCACTTTTGCCCATTTGAGCACCCGTGGGTTTGTTGGTCTAAACATGGGGTGTTCCTCATAGTACATTCATGGTACATTGCTATCTTGAGGTAGCGGAAAGTGATTGCGCAATTGACCAGAAAAACCATGTTCAAAAGTAAACGCGTGGCGCATTATCAAGGTAGTATTGCTTATGGTGAGGAACTTGCTGAGGAACTAACCCTGCGTTATTCATTCATTCTGAATGAAAAATATACTTGAAAGTTAGTTTTCCCCCCTATTTGCCTATGTTTAAGCAGATTGTCAGCAACTGAAGGGCTATAGTCTCCTTGGACATTATTCATTGGGGCAGTAAGTCGGTCTGGCTCAGCAGAGGAATTACAAATGACTGAAAATAAATTCAAACAAAGTGCACTTGAGCCACGATCGACGGGGGCCAAAGAGCTGGGTGTTTTTGCTTTACTCTTATTTTTTGCTTTGAGCCAGGAGTTATATTATGGGTGCAATTTAATATCTGAGAGGGTTGGGTGCCTGGGTGGGTCCAGATTTTCATAATCTTTTGATAAGGAAAAGGATTAAGAATATAAGGATTAATTATCTTGATCTGCCAATATGGTGGACCAACAATTTTTCAACCTTGGAAGTGATATGTTCTCTGCCCCACGTACATGCCAAGTAAAACCCAATTACTATTCTCTGCAAAATTTAATTTGGCCACAACATTATTTCAAAGACTGCTCCTGACCCTGGTAATATTTCATTCAGTCTCAGGGCAATGTGCCACCTGTTGAAAACTATGCTTTCTGCACAGACAACAGTTTAATAAATTAATATGAATAGCGGCAAATGTAACAGGGATGAAATACCCTGCTCTAAATGACACTAATGTGACACACAACATAATTGTCCAGATGCGTAATTATGTGGAATGAGGTATAACATATAACAAAGACGACCAATCAGAGAAGCAAGAGTTAAAAAATGAGTCATCAGTTTAAAGGTACACTAGATTATATATTATATAGCACTTTCACAACCTCAATTGTAGCACAGATAACTGTTTAAAACTGTGTAAAACACAATCTACAGAGTGGGTGAATAGGGAGCGCTAATGTAAAAAAAAAAAGATTTTGCAGTAATAGGCTAGAAGTAAATTTGCCTATTCCACTGAAATCCATAGCATCCCGATCAAAATCAACTAAACTGATCCCAATTTTAAGCATATTGTACTGTATAGCTAGTACATTATGTTATAATACATTTTTGGCGTGCTGTTCCTCTTAGCAGAACAACAAAAAGTGAAAACCGGTGATCAATTGTTTTTATGTATAAGCTGATCTGTATCATATATGATCATGCATTTTTAGGAGGCGCATAATGGGTGCTGATCTCTAGGCTACCTGTAATAAAGAGAAGAGATGGGGGTGATTAGAAAGGATTATGATAAATATACCAGTTGTCTCCAGGGATCATTAAAATAGCCTTCACTAGTGTCATTCAAGCATCTTTTGATACTGTTTTTTTGCTGTTTCTGATTTTAAAGAGGACCCATCTTTCTGCAGGACACAGTTCCAACAGGGTCTGCAAATGTTAAAGGGCCTCTTCTATGATTTTGCAAAGACTACAGTAGCATTTTATGGAAAAAATTAATGAGATTCATTCAGTCCTAAACAAGGACATACTGTTATTATCCGTAAGCACGGCAAAAGATGCTAACTCTGGTGCCACAAATAAAGGATACTGAAATATATTTAAGAGCAAACTACACTGTCACTGGTTTTAAAACGAAACTATGAAATGTATTAATTACACCTCATTGTATTTACACTTTTACCTTATATAGTTTGTATTTTTATTCAGTAGTTTAGTGGGTGTATTTCTTTTAATAAATTGATGTATCGTGTACACAAAAAATAAAAAAAGGGAAAGATAAACACAATATTTGAAGCTGAAAGCAATTATCACAATGCAGGCATTTACCATTTACCCTCAGCACTCAAGAACAATAGAGATTAAGAGACCTAAAATGCCAGGAAAAGCCAATAAAGCTGACAAGACATATTAATCATCTTATCCCTATATCAAGCACTAATTATGGGTCTTTAACAATTTATTCCAAAAGGGTCCTGCAGGCAAATTATCAAGCTAGCTGTTTACTCTGCTGGCAGGTGCAACATTAAGCCTTACCATTTCAAACCAACACAGTAGAGCTCACTAAGAAATAAATGGTTAGAAAGAGGTTCTCCTCATTCACTGTGATGGAGCTAAAGCCAAGCTGCCATGCACCAGGTTTGGCCCTGTGAGAGGTCCAGCTGAAGGTTGTGACAGCCATCAAACTCACACAAATCACACATTCAGCAGGGTACCAACTGAAGAGGGTTAAAATAAGGGCCCCACTTTGTATTAAAGGGCTATGTAGTTCAGAATATTTCACTCAAAACTTCTCCTGTTTCATGCTTGCTTTGATTGATCAGTAAATACTGTAACATTTTATGGAAGTAAATTATGTATTTGGATTTAATATTTTGTTTCATGATTGAAATTATGTTATGTTTGATATTGTGCAGTAATGTATCTCAAAAATATACAACTGATATTTTCTGATGATTCATTGAAAAGTATTGATCAATTATAGTTTTTTTCTTCATACACATACAGTGGACCTATACATAAATACACACTACATTGTTTTTCTCTTACTCGCAGAATGTGTGGGACCAAACTAAACGGGGACAAAAATAAAATTATTATTGGTGCAGAATTGTAAAAAAGAAAAAAAGGCACCATTGTCACCATTGTCACCATGTTATTTCACCATATCACTGCGATGTGTCTGTTCTCTTTGCTGTTGTTTTTTACTTATATTTCCTTGCAAGAATATTAAGATTTTAATTTCTGATGTCATTATTTCTCCAGATTATTATGAGCAATGGTATCAGAGGCAGCATGGTAGGCTAAAATGTGTCTAATAGCCTGGAGTCTAGACATACCCAAACCAATTATCCACTGTAAATAGAATCCCACACTTTCACTCTAAGCTTTATTTCATTCTATTCACTTTATAATCCGCATGATTAGGATTAAAACAAATAAAGGCTGGCTCAGAATGGCAGCATTAACATGTGGCATTCATATCTCACGAGTAGTTCTGAAGCAGAATCCCTGCTGTGTTAGGTATCATACTTGCGGCTACCTTTGAAACTTGAAGACAACTTGAAGACAAATTAAATTGATTTCACCAGATCTCTAATTAAATTATGTACAATAAAATCATATACAAAGTACTACAAATTTTTTATGTTCACACCAAAATTAAATAAAGGTACTAAGTAATGAAACACAATATTACATCATTGCTTTTTATTTTCTACTTTTATTAGGTTGAATTTGACACGAAAATGAATTATGGGAAGGGTTCTGACAAGCAACGCTCTTACCTACTACAGGATTACCATGATTGGTTGTATGATGACATACAGTAACTGCTGTTTTATCCGACGTATGTTGGCTGTTTTATATTATGTTTTTGTTTTACACGGAAGCCAAAAGAGCGACGAGCCCCACGGCTTGTCCTTTAATAACACAAAAAGGGGAACAAACACAAACTCACAAACTCAAACACAAACACAAACAGCGTACAGTCACGTAACGCATCTCACAGTCAACATAAACAGAAACGTGAACAATAATCCGCAACGTCCTGCCGCGCGTCACCCGCCTATAAGCCCTCACCCCCACACGGCTGATGGCAATCGGCTGATTGCACGTGTGGGTGCGAGGTGCTGGCGACACAGGCAACGGGTTGCGGTGCCCGGAGCCGCAACCCTGGACGTTAGTTACCTCCCAATTAAAGCCCTTTCTACATTCATACAAACTTTTCACTTAGCTATTATGGGCTATTGTGTGTTGAATTTTGAGGGAACATGTGTCAGTTACTGAAAAAACGCTTTGTATAGATTTTTCCATGTCTTGTGTGTTTTACGGGATAAGTGATGCACTAGGGGGCTGTTTGAGTTTCAGACCAAAATCTCTTGGTAAAGTCTCTAAAGCAGGGGTAGCCAACACGGTGCCCACGGGCACCTGGTCGCCCATAGGGACGACGAGAGTCGCCCGCAGAGCATGTTCTAAAAATACCACTAGTCGCCATGAAGCTCCATCTAAAAATTGTAATTAATTGTGTTGCTGTTTTTTTCAATAACACTTGCATTGATGTAAATTTGAAAATGACAATATTAAATGTAACATTTTTAAAACAATGTTCTATTTTAAATGATCTTGTCTGGGCTCAAAGTTCAATATCGAAAACCATCTCACTATGCTGAGACAAGAGGCGCAGCTACGGGGGCTAGAAAAAATAACAAAAACAAACATGGCAGAAAAGCTAATGAAAACTTAGTATTGTTGCAATGATTAAGTAAGTATTTTTTTGTAAATAAAGAAGGCCTGTCTCATAATATTATCATTATAGGTGAATCGTGTAACTTTCTTATTCAGGACATTTCAAACAAGTAGCCCTTCATATTACTCAGTTCCCTTGAAGTAGCTCTCAGCTCCAAAAAGGTTGGTGTTATGTTCTATACCAATACATTTTAGCCCTTGATTTTTTTGTCTTCTATTTTGACCTCAATATCAGATATACATGCCCCGTATAAAATCAAAGAATAAAACATCGGACAAATCCCTGGTTCTTGTCGTGATCTAAATTAGCCGGCAGGAATCAGGACACCCACATGTAAATTTAGAATAACATACAGTACCTTGTATTAACAAAATGTCATGACGAATCCAAAGTTACAATTTTGCACGGCCATGGTCTGCAAACACATCCCCAGTCCCATAAGGCCCTGTGAGAAATGCAAATCAGCCCCGGTAATAACAATCTCTCCCCCTTATATAGCCACCCATGGCCACTCCTACTAGTTGCCTGAACAGGACGCAACCATTACTCTTTCCGCCTTCCTTCTTCTACTAACATCTCGTGTCTGATATTATTTATACATTGCCCTCTATTGGCCAGGTAATGAGTAGTAATAACAGTTACGTAGATTTAAAAGTGGGGTGTGGCTTGTACATGTAAATAAGTCGTATAAAGTAAATAGAACAATAAGAAAAGCATAACAAATAAAATAACATTATCATTATAATCTGACATTCTCTCCTGAATTGGCAAATCTTCTTCTGCAAAATAATCAAACCTGGGCTTTGGCAAGGAAAATGGATGCGGCAGCTGACTGGCTGTCTTTTAGACAACTGAGAAACAAATTTACTGTAACTGTCAAAAAGACAAAATCAAACCACTTCCTAAGTGCCATGACAGATTCTGCGAGAGATCCAGCAAAATTTTGGAAAATCGTTAATTCTCTGAAACGTGAACATTTTGCTGTTGTTCTTCCTCAGAAAATTATCTCACAAACATATGTTAAGTGAAAAAAATTATATCTGTGATATAATCAACTTTCTGCAGAGAGAGTAATTTTATGTTGTATTATTAATTGCCAAACCTCAGATTGAAGAACAACAATGCGGATTCCGTCCTTGTCGTGGAACAACGACCAGCTCTTTACTCTCACAAGGATCCTGGAGGGGACCTGGGAGTATGCTCTTCCTGTCTACGTGTGTTTTGTGGATCTGGAGAATGCGTATGACCGGGTCCCCTGATACTGTGGGAGTTGCTGCGGGAGTATAGAGTGAGGGGGTCCCAATCGAATCCCTGTATGTCCAAAGCGAGAGCCGTGTAAGGATTCTCGGCAGTAAGTCATGGACAGGATATCATGGAGTAGTTGTGGTGGGGAGGTAGCCTGGAAATCTCATTGCTGCTTTTTGCAGATGATGTTGTACTGATGGCATCATCAGTGACCTCCAGCACTCACTGGATTGGTTCGCAGCCGAGTATGAAGCGGCTGGGATGTGGATTAGCACCGCTAAATCTGTGGCCATGGTTCTCAGCAGGAAACCGAAGGGAGTGCCTACTCCAGGTAGGGAATGAGATTTTATGCCAAGTGAAGGAGTAAGTACCTCGGGGTCTTGTTCACGAGTGAGGACTATGGAGCTGGAGATTGGCCGAAGAATCGAAGCAGTGGGAGCGGTATTGAAATCGCTTTAACGCACAGTTGTGGCGAAAATAGAGCTGAGCCGGACGGCAAAGCTCTCGATCTACCTGGCAATATTCGTCCCTACCCTCACATAATGGTCATGAAGGGTGGGTCATGACCAAAAGAACTAGATTACGGGTACAAGCGTCCGAAATGGATTTTCTCAGGAGGGTGGCTAACGTCTCCTGTAGAGATAGTGTGAGAAGCTCGGCTATCCGTAAAGAACTCGGAGCAGAGCCGCTGCTCCTTTGTGTCGAAAAGAGCCAGTTAAGTTGGTACGGGCACCTGGCAAGGATGCCCCCTGGGCGACTCCCTAGGAAGGAATTCCAGGCACGTCCAGTTGGGAGGAGGCCTCACGGAAGACCCAGGACTAGGTGGAGAGATTATACAGTATCTCACAAAAGTGAGTACACCCCTCACATATTTGCAAATATGTGAGCATACCTTTTCGTGTGACAACAATGAAAAATTTGACACTTTTCTGCAATGTAAAGTAGTGATTGTACAGCTTGTAGAACAGTGTAAAATAACACAACAGAGTGAGTACACCCCTAAGTGAAAATGTCCAAACTGGGCCCAATTACCCATTTTTTCTCCCTGGTGCCATGTGACTCGTAAGTGTTACAAGGTTTCAGGTGTGAATGGGGAGCAGGTGTATTACATTTGGTGTTATCGCTCTCACACTCCCTCATACTGGTCACTGGAAGTTAAACATGGCACCTCATGGTAAAGAACTCT
>JAODOY010022260.1:0-24480 GCA_025399855.1 Forbesichthys papilliferus
TTTGCCTTGGGAGACCCTACCAGGAGCACAAGGCTCCAGACAACACAGCTCTCAGGATCATAGGGACACACAAACCTATCCACCACGATAAGGTGATGGTTCCCGGAGAGGGATGTTTCACTTGCACTGATTGAAATTTTGAATGGGCGTTGCACTAAGATAAAGCTGGAATGACTGAAATGGTTGATGATTGTGAATGATTTTTTAAAATAATAAGTATATGTTGTATATTTATTTGATATGTGTGTGTTTCTGTACAACTGCTACCTTGGCCAGGTCTCACTGGGACTTTCTGGTCAAATAAGGTAACATATTGTGTCACTATAAAGAAATGTAACATCTCTATCTCAGGTGCAAACGGAGCATATCCACTAAAGCTCCTGATCAATACCTGTAATCCACTCCTCTGGAGAAGTCCATGGAAGCAAAGCAAAGTGTTGGAGAGAGGAGAAGCTGTTCTTGATGTGAATATGTGGAGAGCTGCTGTGGCTCACAGCCGTCACTCTAAATAAGAGCCAGACTGATCCAACGCCAATGTAGCAGCATCAACCCAAACCTTGGTCCATGGCCAAGCTGCCCTGACAGATTAGTGTGTCTAACAGTGCCTGCCTGGGGCAGATGTTACCGTAAAGACACAGTGGAGGCTCCATGGTCTCACCACCACACCGCAGGCTGGGTAGACATGGCAGGGTAATGCCAAAGAGACACGGTGGGTGGGCTGTTTGCATCCTTCGGGGCAATTCCTGTCCTGCTTTAACGGGAACAAGTTAAGTGGTACTGTAGCGTAGGGTGCTGATGGGGAGGGTAATACGAGCTGCAGGCAGCATCACAAACTTCGTGGGCTTTTCTGATGACTCATCCTCCTTTGCGCCAAAATACATGTTGCTCTTGTGTCACTCATAGGCCACACCATACAGTTGGTGAAACATCAGAGAATGTCTGCTCTGGTTGATAGCCCCTGCCTCTATAAAAGTCCATTTGGGTTTTTCACTACACCTGAAGATTTCTGACCAATCAGGGAGTATTTTTTTTCCTGATCAAGTCGGTCAAATCTACCTTGCCTGTCTAAAACATGAATGCTTGCACAGAGATAGCGATTTTGTTTATTTGACTTCGCAATGAAAGACTAATGGGCTCCAGAGTCAGGGATCAGAACAGAGGTGGTGTTTTGAGTTGTTGTTTTGCTCTCCCTTCCAATATTCTTTTTTAAGATACCTCTTGTTGCTAATCTCAAATCCAAACTACATCAGCTTTATAGAAAGACATTAAAAGCTATAGTAAGCGATAATTTGTAAGATAATGCACTTTTTGTAAAAAAACAAAACAAATATCTCTACATGGTCCGCTATCTTAAAGTTTTCTGTACGTGCTGAAACAATAACCTGGTGCTACGCAGCCTTGGCTACGTAAATAGGAACACAAACAAAGTGGTGCAGACCACACAAAACAACTATTTCCTGCCTTAGCAATGCATTTCCTATGTGTGGAGCATCTGAAGGGAGAGACGTTTTGTTTTAGTTTGTTTGTTTGAGCTTTAATTTATCAAGGGTTCTCGAATATGACTTAAAATAACGTTAAAGACCATAGTACAGAAGACACAGCAGTTTGTGCATTTAAATGAGCAAATTACTGTTACCTCCTCAATTTCCATAGCTTTGTCTCTAATGGCCTGTGCCCGGCGGGCCTTGAAGTTTTCCTCTGGCGTCATCGTTGGCTGTGTACTGGCAGCTACCTCCACCTCCTCCAGCTTCACGGCAGATAACGGGGGGTTCTCCTGGAAGGTCAAAGGTTAGAGGTTAGAGCTCATACAGGATGCCAGGTTTAGAAATTGGTTCTGATTTCAAAGTCTTGGCAATTTCTTGTTGATGCCTTTGCTCTGCTAGGGGTGTTGAGTTCCCGTTTGGACGACGATTTCCTTATGCAAGCGTAACATTCACAGTAAACAGGAATGCTTTGCTATATATTTCACTGATCAAAAAGGATAATAGAGATGAACCAGTGACACAAATATATCTATAGAAATACATACATTACCTGAGATTAAAATTACTTAAAAAATAAAACATTAATCGAATATGTAAGCTATGATCTACATGCAGTTAATTAAATGGCCATAATGGTGCATTACCAACCATTACAGGCTAATAAACTAAACAAGCAGGTCACACTTTCTTAATTCAATGTGTAACCGTATAACCACACAAAATAAAGGGGGCACATGTTCTCTCTCTTACCATATTAGGTTGTGGGCAGTAAAACAAGGAAAACAGAAAATTCTCAATTGAATTTCCATAGTGAACAAAATATTGGTGTTTGCAAATGTGCTATGATTCTAGAAGTTTGTATAAATAAAGATCAAGATGTTGCTTTAATGTCACACATTGTAAGAAATTGTCTTCAATTATTTAACTCTGGACTGCTAAACTACTGATACTGATTTTTCCACCCCTTAACAACTAGACAGTATCGGTATTGTCGGATTGTTAATGATCTGATTACCCTACAGCTAAAGATTAATGAATAATGCATTCACACACAGACTCACCTTCACGCTGTGAAGTGACTCTTCCTCAGTGGTAGAGTTAGCATTGAAAGTAGACATTCTGTCTGTGGAAACATAGCCAAAGATGGGCATGAAAAAAAATATGTTCCTGAAGCTGCTTGCCCAATAGTGTATGAAATTTAGCTGTGGGTAAATTGATATAGAGTGCCCTACCGACTCCATTAAATCTATTAAATATAAAGAAGCTCAAATGGGAGAACTGGTTTTTATTAGAATCACCAATGGCAATGAGACTGAGCCACTCAGGTGTCATACCAGTAAAACACTTAAGGCAGTGTGCAGTACAATTCTGTGTTCCCTAAATAAAATGGCTGCTAAAAGGAAAATTTGATTAGATTGAATTTAATTAATCCCCTTGGGGAAATTAGGTAATTGCAGCAACATGCAATTTAAAATAAGCACAGCACAGATAGAGGAAGCAAAATACAGTAAAACTATCTGGATAATAGAAAAGACAGGAACTGCTGAATTCACCTACATTAAATAAAACAGAATATAATTACCTAACTGAAACCAGAATTTGTGTTTGCACTAGTAAAGTGTGGAAGATAAAAGCAATCAAATATGTGATAAATAAGTGGTAAAAAGTGGTATTCTTAGTAAAAGATTGCAAGTGAAACTCCATTTATATAAAGAATATGCAATGCGATAAGTAACCAGTCCAGTGAGCAACTTCAAATGGGCAGCTGGTCAATAATATATATATATAATTTTTCTAATGGCACACACATCTGCATTTTACCATGACGGATAGACAGAAAGATAGATAGAAAATGTATTTTGCCACAATAGTACAAGTGAGGTGTGCCCTCTGACAGGGGCATTACCAAGGGCATACATCAGCCTTGAAGAACTGGAATACTGCCAGTGCCACTATTTTATTCAGTTTCCCAACGATTATCTTATTTGTCAAACATTATGGAAAATCGAATTGTTATATTTTCTTCTTTTTTTTGTTTAGGTTTATTTAGTGTGTGTTCCTCCTCAGAGTGGGGACGAATGCTTCTCCCACTGTTTTGTTACATCTTGAAAGGGTGCTAGATCATGCAACCATATCCAAAACACTGATACTGTATATATGTGCTTAAAGCAGTGACAGACATTACCATCTCTCCAACACTGATATAATGAAGGCTGTGCAAAATGACAATATACAGTAAATCGTTTGACAATATAAAAAAATATATTGTATGTATTGTAGCCTACCGTGCTTGTAACAATGTGTGATTCATTTCTATACTTTTGTATTTTATTTTTATGTCTGGACAGTTTGTAGAATATCCAATCTTCTTAACGAGTTTAAGCAGGTTGCTCAACATTACAGGTTTGCCATAATATGGTCATAATAGTGGATGACAGAAATTGTTCCATTTCGAAACGGGATATGTAATTTTGTTTATATTGCACATCCATAGACCTGATTTTATATAAGCCTATACTAGCCTTCTTAGGCCTGTGGAAAGTCATTAAAGAACAGAAAGCAAACAAAATTACAGTTATTTTGAGGACACCTGTTAAGTCAGTGTGAAAGCTACTTTTGCAATACCAAAAAGGTCAGACCTTAACATGTTTCAACACATCCTGTCAACTAATATTATATACTTTCTCACAAAACAGCTGCTTCATTTAGAATGATCCTACAGATAACTTGTTAGATATTTCAGTAGAGCCCAAACAATCTAACAGCAACAAAACATACTAATATTAAACTTTTACACAGTAGGACATTTTTAATCTATTTTATGTTTACATACTGTACACTTTAAAACGCAAAGGTGGAATTCAGTGCAGCACTAAGCAAATGGAAATTGGTTTGGCCTATGTTCCCCTAACCTGACTTGCCAGAGATATGTTGTCACAAGTCCATCTGTCCATCTGTGTACATTCAAAATGTTTGTGAATGGCAGGTACTTTCAAAAAAATAACTGCATTTGATTGGATAAACCAACTGGTCGTTTTCGCTGTCGGCACACCTAAACCACGCCAGTATAGCTATAAACACGACGCTGATTGAAGCGATGGGGGAGCATTAGCCTCGTGAAAGGCTAACCTGATCTCACGAGGCTAATCCCCCCCACCCAAATCGTCTTACATTTTTTTAAGTTTAAATTATATAATTATATTATGTTATAATTTTGAGTCTTATGAACAGAACATTACAATTAGAGACACATCAAGTAAAGGAAACCATGTCAATTAGCCTTACTGTTTATTGACACTTACCAAGATCCCTGTTGTTACGGCCATAGGTTGCATGGCTCATATCATACCCTGTGAATCAACAAACACAGGCATTAAACATTGAGAAGACCAAAGTAGTAAAAAAAAATTTTTTTAAATTAAAAAAAAGAGATTCAAACAATGTGTACTGTGTTCAATAGACCTACGCATTTGTTGAAGCATCTGGTAGGTTTGGGACTTGTCTTTTTCAGGGGAATGATTCCTACTGTTGTTTTTAGATCCAGAGCGTGCAGACATGTGTGCCTGGGCATCCCTCCTCATTGGAGCGGGCTCTGGTCCCAGGGTACAAGGTTCCCGCCGCTTGTAGCCCTCGTGATGGTCTCTATGGCGACAAAATACACCAGTGCAGAGGTACCGTGGAGGCTTAGTTGTAATGGGTGCACTTCTTTACCAAAATGCTCCCTTCGCTAACCACTGAAGAGGTGTGATGTGTTTTAGCAGTGTTCAAATATTTATAGCAAACCGGGGTTTTCTGGTGTTGGATAAGTAATGCTAACTGGGTTATGACAGGTCAAAGATGTTTGTTGGACATGGTTATTTAGCATTAGGACATTACCCGCGGTCTGCGTACGAAAACAGTGGCCTGGGCATGTTTTCTCCCCGCTCATGCATGGGTCTGTTGTGAGGGAATATTCCTCTGCCTCTGTTGACGTGATAGGGGCCAGGTCTTTCCTCATTCCTGAAAAACACAAAATGAATGGTTCTGCTACATACATACCAACATACTAAACATGAAATACACAAGAAGGAAACATTAAATAAAACTATAAATGTATTATTACCATGCAATATCTACATCAATGTAAAGGAAAATAGTGTATTCTTACTGGAAATTCATTTTTATGAAATTAATAATTTAAAAGCACTAGAATTATTCCAAATAGCGCGCATGGTAAGACTAAAATCTGGTGCACTTTTAAAATGTGCTAAATTAACTATACAGTAGTATGTATCAGGTTTGGAGGATGTGGTTAATGTACTACAAAATGTGATGCCATGTCTATGGATGTGGTAGATGTCTATTTGAATCAAGCAAGTTTCCGAACACAACCAATGAGTAATGAAAAGAGATATGTTTTGTAACAGAGATGGGGAAATACAGCCTGCCTGTGCCTAATATTTATGGGCTGCTTACACAGACTTGACTCTCACACTGTTTCATTGATATTCCGCTATTTTAATTAGGTTAACACAATGGCATTGTTGACATAGTTGCTCTGTAACTTCAGTGGTTTTCAGTGGGAACAGGGAATGAATATTATAAGGGTATATAAATGATCCTTGTATTCATATTAAATAATAAATACATTGAGTGTTATGCGCATATATAGGACTGCTTTCAGCACTGTAACACAAAACATTTTTATCTAAGCCAGTACCAACTATATAACAACATGACATGATTCTTCTTTAATTCTACAGAAACACAAATCGACGTCTGTGCAAACAGTAAGCATAATTTTACTACCTAGAATAATTTACCATTTCTCAGGGCTTGAGCATGCACGCAACACCTGGTTATCACGAACTCTGCTTGAACTTACACAACATCCCAAACAAAGAACAGGCCTAACAAGGATTCAAGCTTTTACGACTCATGGCCTGTTTGAAGTACCCAATGCTCAGTTTGCCATTTGCTGAGTAAACTTAATTGCCATCATCTCAGTACTTCAATGATCCTGCATAACCAACTTTACAAGGCCACCAAGGCTAGGGAAAAGTGAGATACTTTGTTAAGAAACCGGAATGTAATATTTGCCATATGTAGTTCACACAACATTTACACAAATCCTGGCATGATGTCATACTTTAAAACTTTAAGTCAATCAGTAGGTTAGCCGGTATAAACAAATAATAATAAATGTATTCAAAACAATTAAATGAAAACCACCCACCAAAGAGCATATCCCTTTATAATAATAATTACAACAACAACTACTACTTCTTTCCCCACAGTTCTAATCAAACTGTAACTGTACTTACCTTGATATCAATTTAGACATTCAAAAGTCATAGTTAGTTATACCTCTAACACGTATATGGGTTTAAACTATACTGATATAATAGTGTTATTCATCATCTGAGGTAAAGTGCAACCATTGTATAAAGCATCCCATTGTCCAGGTACTTTAGGGTCCTTCTACGAGTCACACTAAAGAACACACCAACTGTTGGGCAGGTCTAGCCTGTTCCCACATGGCCACTGTTACACCTTGTGGTAGAAAGCCATGACTCAATGACCCTCTGTGAATTAAACTATAGAAGCAAGGCCATCAGCTGGCCATTGGCAACATCTTTGCAAAGTGAAGCCTTGGGAACAATGGGGAACTTGAGGTATGTGTGTTGTCACACCAACCTTGGAAACTCATCTTTCCTAAAGTTTTAAGTGAAATAAAAACTATTACCCTAGTAGAGTGGAAGGTATTTGTAGTTATTTAATCAAGGTGAAATAATGAGAATTTCAAATAGGCGTCATAGGTATCCAAATTCGACTTGATGTAGTGCTGTTATAATTGGGCAGAAAGAATACAGAGGACATAGGTTGTTTAGAAATGAGGAGTGAGTGGGTGTTTGACTAGAGAGGGAGCGGCTCAGCTGGTTTTCCTGTGGGGGGTTGGCTTTTTGGCTCGCTGAGGAGACACTGGTGCCCTTTGTCCCTGTCTCTTGGCTGGTAGGACTCCTGTGAAGGAGGGCCGTGGCCCTTGAGCTGTTGGCAAGCTGAACTAGGGCTAGATGTCTGTCTTGCTAGTAAACTAAAGACCCTTTAACTGTGTGGGGCAGAGCACCAATGGAAAATCTAGGGGCTCAAATGCTCAGCTTGCCCAGTGTCATACATGATACTGGAAATATATATTTTCCAGAACCAACCTCTATAACTATTGTATATACTGTTAAAATTATGAAATATCAGTGATTTTATCTGTTAAAAACTATATAAACAGTACTTATGAATTAAGAGCTAGCCCAATTAAAGATTTAAATGATACACTATAAACTTAATGCACAAACATTTTAAAAACCAATACAAGATAGAACTATACTTCCACCTGGTGGTGGCATGGAACATTACATTATTACAACATTGTACATCCATAAGTATATTATCAGAATCGGACACAATTACCTCATCTCTACTTGGCGCTTTAAAGGTTCATGGTCTCTCTGCGAACCAGGGTAGTCTTCCTGCATAGAGAGAAGATACAATGGCAAACAACCACCAATAGGCATAAAACCAGTAATTTAAACACAAAGTTTAAAGTCACAGTTAAAGTCTATGAACAATAGTCAGTTACACAATTCATAAAATCCATGACTATTGCTGTGGCAATAGTCAATACAGAGAAGCACTGCCTTACAGACAGAAACAATTATTTTCTAAGACAACAATAAACATAAGAGGTATTAAGGCAATAAATGTTGAGCATTCACTACCGTGTATATGGGTAAGGATGAGAAGCTGATATGGTTGAAATTATCACTGTATCCACGTTCTGTGGCTGGATAAGGGTCATCATCACAGAAAGGTCTTGTGTCCTGTTGATTTTGAGGACCCCCATACCATCCGCCCGGATTCTGTCCTCTGTCATATTCCTGTTCTGGCCGTGTAAGAGGAGTCCTCTTATCAATAACATTGACAATTCTGTTGACGGTTACCTAAGAGAATGACATTGACACACAGTACAGCACTGAAACCACAATAGCCAACCAAATACCAATATACATTCAGGCAAAACTTCACTTATTTGAAAAACAGACAATGTCCTGTGAAACAGTGAAGGCAGTGGACGCCTCCAGACTGACCACAGCTTAAAAACAAAATGTAATATACACAATAATAATTACATACATTTATCAAGCAACTCATAATTGGCAAATGGCAATGCAAGGCATTATCGTTCCTTACCTCTCTTGTATCTCGTGTAAAGTACTCTTCATAAGCTTCCCTGAGTTTTCGGTTTCGCTTATTTGGCACTGCAAAAATATTAACCACTATTTAATATATATTTATAAATCTTTTATTAATGGAGCCACTTAAAACCCAGACATGAGATAGTAGATGTGAGTTGATCAGATGGGCAGACCGCTTCAAAACTAAAACATGTTGTCATAAGAAATGCAACTTATACAAAATGTTGATACAGTTTAGAATACTAAATTCCCATCCTGATTTACAGGGTAGCATGAGTTTCACTCAGTATTGCTAGCAAACCATATTATTTGATCATTCAAATAGTTTACTAGGCCACACCCGGCAACCGGGTACAAACACAATTATTTTCTACTACAATTCCCACAAGTCTAGACTGTGCACAGTCCAAAAGTTTGAATTATTTGCTTAGTTTGTGCAATTAATTACCTTTCAAATACAATTATTTAAAAAACAATAATGCAGATTGCAAAATTAAATGAGCATCCTGCTTTGTCTTTGTCAAGGCAGATATACTGCACATATATGCATGCAAATACATGTACATGTTGCTATATCAAGTTAAACGCAAGGACTGTGTAAATCAGCCTAAACATAAATGTAAAACAAATTAAATAAAATGTGGCTATGTCGTCAGTCTGGTCACTTACTTTTGTAGAAGTAAATATTCCTGCCTCTTTTATGTTAAGATATATTTCAGCAGGGAGGTGGCCTTTAAGAAAGAGGAGTCATGTTACCCTGAGGCTGATAAAATTGCTGATTGATTGCAAATTCACATTATTTTTAAAAAATTTTTATTAATAATGACAGCAGATTAGTATGCTCAAAATCAAGCATCAGAAGTAGCCGTCTGAAAAGAGCCATTCAACCCCGTATTTAGGCATGAGCTCAGCAGTCACAACTATTCAGCTGCTTCTGCTAGAGCTTTGGCTAAATTACTAGTGAATTTCATATTTTAAAATGTGAAGTATGGATAGGAAGAAGCATAGCATAGCAAACTATTGCATAGTTTAAGAAGTTATATTAAATTCTATACATACCTTATAGTAAAACAAAAGATTGTAAAAGTAGGCCAGGCATGTGGAGAATTAATTACAACTGTTTTGGTTTGTCCATGTCAATCAATGAAAAAGTCATTGATCGTCACAACCGTAGACTATTACCTATTTTCAGAAATAGTCGATATATATAGATTTATTGCATATTTTAAGAAGTTATATTAAATTCTATACAGACATTATAGTAAAACCAAAGGTTGTAAATGTAGGCCAGGCATGTGGAGAATTAATTGCAACTGTTTTAGTTTGTCCATGTCAATCAATGAAAAAGTTATTGATCTTCACAACCGTAGACTATTACCTATTTTCAGAAATAGTACTAGATACATATTGATTTATTGCATATTTTAAGAAGTTATATTAAATTCTATACATACCTTATACCATTTTCAAATCTAAATGGCTATTGGCGAATGTCTGTTGAATGTCTGTTGAATGTGAGAATATAAAACCAACTTTACCTCCATCATTGACGGGGCAGGTGTTTTTTTTTTTAAAGTTCAAATAACAATCTTTCTCCAGAACTGCTACTCTACCTTAAAGGAGTGACCTATCCTGAAGAAAGATTACGATGATAAAATAGTAAATGGAGCCAAGGCAGAGTCTCTTGTCTGGTGTGTGTGTTTGTTGTGTATCTGTTGCGTCGTCTGCGCTACTTTGTGTTCCCATATACGGAGGCAGAACTTGTACAAATATTTGACCGTAAGTATTTCTTCAGTTATTATGATAAAAGGTGTACGGTATTTCATCCGTAAGTAATACCTTAGTAGTAACTTGTGTGTCAACGACAACGAGGGACCGGTAACGATGTTAGCTACTACATAAGCTGCCAGTCCATATGCTATCAAATATTCTTACAGTACTTACTCCCAATACTCTTGAACCAAGAAGTTTGACACACGTAGTAGGTTACACTTTTGAAATTATGTCCAGACTACATGCTTCTCACGCAAAAAGAAAACACAACAGTTCTACTGTTGTCCTCCATTGCTTAGAAATGTGTAGAAATCAAGATACTGCCACCATCTGGTTACTCCAGAAACAGAATGTAGCATGCAGCTAAACATGTCGTTGGCAAGACAATAAATTACCGTAACCGTAAATACTAAAAGCAGCAGTGCACCATGCATTTTTGCAATGGATCTGCCATTGTGTACAGTAACAATGTATGATGTTAGTAAACACAACACATCGATGCGAAAATACAATGTCACATATTGCATCAAGCACTTTCGTATGTTTAATGTTTTTATTTTTCACGCGCACACTTGCAGAGAGAGAGGCGTGTCAGACAGACATACAGACAGAGAGACAGTCAGGCAGGCAGATAGAAATCGCTTTCCTGTGTTGTGATTGTAGTCGAAGCTGTGCTTCGAAGTCATTGGATAAAGCCCGACCACGTGGTCGTCCTTCGACTGGAGTTTTTACTACAGCTGAGAGCGGCTAGTCTTTTCCAACTTCAATATAAATCCGATTTCACTAATATACGGTTTCAGGTAATGGGAGACAAGAAGAGTCCAACAAGGTAAAATAACACTGTTCAAATATACAGTCCATTGTGACATGTGTGAACAGTGCGTACCACTAATGGATACATGCATCTACTGTTTGAATGTTAATGGCGGCGGAGCGACTGGTGAATAGAACAACTAGGTTAAATTAAGCCTCGGTTTCACACTTGTTTTTAAGTTTGGCTCAACTCAACGTATTAATCGTGCGCTTGTATCAACGTCACTGAAAGTGTATGTCCCTCTGTTTTGTCTGAAGGCCAAAGCGGCAATCAAAGGCTTCCTCCTTGGATGATTATTGGGACTGTAGCGTGTGTACGTTTAAGAACAGCGCCGAAGCTTTTAAGTGTATGATGTGTGATGTCAGAAAGGGAACGTCAACAAGGTAAGGTAAAGGTACCCGTATTTTTGGGTCACCACAAAGCATAGTACCGTGGATGGGAAAAGGCCAATGTTCTAGGAAGAAATGTTGGAAGCCCACCGTCAATTGTCTTTCGAGGAAAGTTATTTAATTTTGATAAGTTGTATGCCCCCACTCAGCCAGTGAAAGGTAACGGAGTTGGTCTGAGTCAGTGGAAGTAAGGACGTATATTTATGTTCGTAAAAAGGTTGCATCCCTGTGTTTATCAAGAAAAGTAATACGTATGTGCTTATTAATATAAACACATTTGAGAAATAGATCATTGGTAATTTGGTTGCCTCTTGTGTGCATGTGTGCCTAATTACAATTTAATAATTTAGCAGACTGCTGTATTGTGAACAACTTGAAGTACCGTACAGATAAGTATAAAGAGAAGGTATGGGTTGAGGAATTGTAGTTTATTTACACACCACTACACAGTACTTCACTTACTGTAAGTATCCCGGTTGAGTTTTTAAATGCGTCCAGGAAGCTCTTAGCTCTGTGAACTGTTTTATCTGCTATGCTGCTCTTGCGGTTACTTTTCTCTCATATGTGTATTACTTTATGGCCAATGATGCATGTTTCTCTCTTTCAGAAAACCGAGGCCCATTTCTCAACAAGTTAATCAGCAGTTTGCACCACCAACACAATCCAAAAAAGAGAAGAGAGAAAGATCAGAGAAGTGTGATAAAGACCCAACAATTAAAAAAAGTCATAGAACTATGAGGTAATTAATTTAATGTGCCATTTGCTATTTTAAAAATGAATATAGCAGCTTTGCAAGATATGGTGGAGTAATTGCTCCATCTTGAATCTACACCTTTTTATTCTGAAATGAAATGCATGAAACTTAATATTGACATGACCAGTTTGGACATATCCTTCATTGTGCCTAGCAATTTAAAAATATTTGTAGTGCTCTACACTACAGCACCAACGAATGTTTCTACCATCATCTGTACCTAGACCTACAGCTGAAACGATATTCAGCAGTAAAGCATAAACCTTTTGTTCATGTTAGCAATGTGAACGTTGTTCTTAACCAACCCTCTCCAACCATCCTCCCTTGTGTTCAGTCATCTACAGTTTGCGTTCATTGCACATAAAGTAAACATTTCACCATTCTGAAAACAGCCTTAGTAATGTCATATTTTGATACATTGCAATTACACCTCATCACAATAGGTTTTTGTTGTTGTTCTCACACATTTTTCATTAGACCCAGGTTGAAAAACGTGGATCGGAGCAGTGCCCAGGACCTAGAAGTTACCGTTGGAGACTTGACTGTTGTTATCACAGACTTCAAGGAGAAGGCCAGGCCCACCTCTCAGCACAACCCAGCAGGTGCACCATCAGCCGACCACCACAGTCCGTGTGGCTCCAGCTCAGAACGAGGGCTGTCGAGGGCCTCTTCGCCACACGGAGAAGGCTCCTTGGTCAACGGAGAGACACACTAGCCTTCTACCCTTCCTCTGGACAACCTTTAGTCTCCTGCACGCTCTGCACCTGCATCAAGTGAATAATGGCATCCCTTGTATGTGTGCCAACATTACAACCTTCAGTTCTTTTGAGGGGGTTGGAGATATCAATGCCTATTCTGTGATGGACAGACATTCAGGAGGTGGGATTGGTGTCTTTCTTTACAGTCACAATGAACCTGGGATGTACTGTGTAAATGTGCCACTTGTTGGATTTGAGTGCTTTTGAAATTTGACTGACTATTGAATAGTTTTTGGTTGCAGAGAATACTTTTCATATGCATTACTGAAGAAAATGTCGTCTAGCTATAATGTACCAATATCAGACAATATTTGCACATAATATTGTGATCTTTAACATGTTTTAGAGCATTATTTTTTTTCTTTAATTCATTAATGATCATATAATAGTTTACTACTGAAAAATGATGTACTGTGCAATTAAGTCACGTGGTTGAATGTTATTAACGCTGCAATTCTTTCCCTTACTTTGTAGATTTGACACATGGTGTGACCAATTTGTGGGTTGTAAAATAATGTCAAATAAAATGGGGAATAGATTAATCATTACACCCCCACCCACACTTGTGTAAGTGGTGTAAAGCAGCTCCACCTTAATTAAGTTATGATGGCAAGAAAACAATATAATTTACATGGCTCTTTTTCAATATCACATTGCATCAAAAAGAAGTAATTGTTTTTCTTAACAGTAGTGTTGATATGTTAGTTGTGTGTCTGTAACGGTCCGTACCAACCAACCTACGAGGTGGTTCAGAAAGTGTATTGGAGTGGTGGTGACAGTCAACAACCCCTCAAAATCCACATGCCTCGACTTCGTGACAAGAGTGATTACAATTTTACTTTAGCCCCAATATATAGCAATGTAAAATGCGATGCTATCTCCACGCACTTCTCATTTTTTTGGTGTTCGCCGGTTTTTTGCTGCTGTATGTGTTCAGCCAACTTGACTCCACTTTGGAGGTTCCAGACAAATTGACCCCCAGGAAGCCTGGCAGAAGTGGTGTTTACACGGCGCACGTCGTCAGGAAAGGCCCGGGAGTCACAGGCCTGGACCGTGAAAAGGAGCTTGACCGGTATGTCATGATAGCATTAAAGTGCAGGTTCGACATGCGCAGTAATATTTGTATTGTCTTATTTTATATTGGTTAAGCCTAAATTAATAATTTTGACTGCAGTGTTTACAAAAATTGACAGCTACCTGTGAAAAATATACACAAATACGTCGTTAGCTTAGCTCTAGCAGCACCACTAATAATGGCATTCTCGCTATTTTGTTATGAGAGCTTTGACTTAAAACCAGCCTACTGTACCGTATGTTTCTTAATAAGACTGTGTTTATGTATCAACTTGCTATTCGACCAGCTATTAAGCTGTAGTAGTACTAAAATGTACAACAATACCGATACCATGGTTGCTAGCAATCATACAATTCACTGCAACTCCCTTATACCGACTTAACAACACACATGGCTAACATGTCAGGATTTAACATCCACAATATCTGATGTTTTTATTTTGTCAGGTGTAATTCACTATCAGTGTCTTACTGGAATCTATATTGGAGAATGCCTGCTGATGTTTGTGGAGTGAACTGCTTATTGGAATCACCTTTTGGGTATGATGAATTTCATGTGATTCCAGTTGCCTTTACACATCTGGTAACAATCTAACTTCCAAATCCACACCCTTCAACAGGGCTTAGGAGTTCATTTTTACCATAGTTTTACAATCCTTTATGGACTGTTTCATTCCTGCAGATCTGAGCACCTGTCCATTTGGTGACATCTATTTTTGCTAATTTGTCAGACCTTTTTTGTTGAAGGTGCCATCGTTACAGTACAATGTTGACTGCCCGGTTTAGGTTATCGATCAAGTTAGCTTTATTTCACTATTCTCAAGGGAGAAGGCATCCTTAAGGGGCAAGACCAGCGGAGATGCAAGGCTGCACCTGGCTGTGGTCGCCTGTGGCCCCAGGCTGGATGAGACCCTCACCATGCTGAAGTCTGCTGTTCTCTTTAGCCAAAAGCTACTGCATTTCCATATCTTTGCTGAGGACCATCTGCACAAAAGCTTCAGAGATGCCGTGAGTGCAGACAGGAAGGATACAATGCTGTATAATTTACTATGGCGTTTAGGTTACTGCATAGTGCCTACATAATGTTGGTAACCTGAAACCTATTTATTTATTATGTCTTTTTTAAGCTGGACTCCTGGCCTAGCATGGTCCAGTGCCGGTTTAACTTCACAATCTACCCCATCACCTTTCCTAGTGAGAATGCCAAGGAGTGGAAGAAGCTGTTCAAGCCGTGTGCTTCTCAGAGGCTTTTCCTACCAGTAGGTCTTGTCCTCTTACTGTACAACAGTCCACAGAAAACAGTGCTGCCACAGAACTACATAGTATTTGATTAATGTATTCAAACTCGTCATCTTTGGCTTACAGCTGATCCTTAAGGATGTCGACTCTTTGCTTTATGTGGACACAGACATCCTTTTTCTACAGCCTATGGAGAGGATTTGGTCACTGTTGTCCCAGTTCAACTCCAGCCACTTGGCTGCTATGGCTCCAGAGCATGAAGAGCCACGCATTGGTTGGTACAACCGTTTTGCCCGCCACCCTTACTATGGCAAGACTGGCGTCAACTCAGGGGTCATGCTCATGAACATGACGCGCATCAGGAAGACATATTTTAAGGTGATTTCTAAAAGTGACTTTGCCATGACACACTCCCTTTCATTGCTTCCATCCTGTTGCTTAAAATCAAAATAATTTTCTTGACTTGATGTTGACGTGTTTATGCAGGGTAGTGAAACCACGTGAAATTATAGGATAATGATGAATAAAAGTTGTGTTGGATATATTGACCAAAATACTGATTTACTCAGTGAAATTATGTCTGTCAGTATTTTGAAACCCCAAATTAAGGATGCTGTAGTACCAGTGTTATCCACTCGAGGTCACTGTTGTGCCTTTCTATACACTGATCTTTACAAGTGAAACATTTGCCTTGAGGCAGCGATTGCAATATTTACAGAGGAGCTTGTTTTCTATGGATATTAAACGAACATCATGATGTGAATGCCTTCTTATGACAGTGTGTTTTTGTTCAATCAGAATGACATGACAGTAGTGTCTCTACAGTGGGAGGAAATGCTAATGCCCCTCCTCCAAAAATATAAACTCAACATCACCTGGGGTGACCAGGACCTGCTCAATATCATATTTTACCATAATCCAGGTTGGTTTAGCCAGATTAGATTTAACTAGATACTTCACAAATTCATGTCACTGCCGATTTACCACATGCATTAACACCCAATTCATTCATTCACCGTTTAAATCAGAAGATGCCTTTTCTGTCTCATAGAGAACCTATTGGTGTTTCCCTGCCAGTGGAACTACCGTCCAGACCACTGTATATACGGCAGCAACTGTTACCAGGCCGAACAAGAAGGTGTCTTTATTCTCCATGGCAACAGAGGTGTTTACCATGACGACAAGCAGCCAGCATTTCGAGCCGTCTATGAGGCCATCCAAAAGGTAGACCTTAAAACTGTCCCAGACAGCCTCTTCCACTTCCTGTTTTGTCTTTCTAAAGGGAAGCGGAAACTATCCTAAGTCTAATATTATCTAGTAAGTAAGCATAGAGCCCTGATTTTAAATGTACTGAAGCTGACTAATCTAAACCTGTGCTTCTCAGACCATGAAACAATTCAAAGTCTGTAGCCTCTCACGGTTTCCCATTCCACACACTGTTTCTGTCAGTTAACAGAGGAGCAAGCTTTAGTCAGCCAGGGAGAGCTCGCCTGCTCCACCGGCAGCCTGCCTTCACTCTATCCATGTTGATTTCAACTCACTGGTCAGTGTGCAGGCAGCATTCAGAGGGAGGGTACATAGCTTCATTAGCTGATGTCCATCCATTATAAGCACTAAGCCCAGAGCAGCAGCTATCAGCGCAGCCAATGTTCTCAGCGATTAAGTAAACGAGTCGGCCTCATTACAGAGCACTGCCCATGTATCTGAAAGTGAAAACAACATGCACACACCACAGTTTTCTCTAACACACGCAAAATGTAGATTTGTACAGTGATGCATAATTTCTGCACTGAATTACGATTTAGTGCAAGACACTGCTCTTTAGTATAAATGTATTTTGTATTAAAACTATACTTGATCTAACTCGTGTTCTTATTTAACAATATTGGCAATTGTGCTGTTTTGGTCACAAGGGGATGGGGTGACTACAAGGCCCCTGTAAACATACAGTTGCATGGGAGTGTGCAATGCTGTGTACTTTGTTCTTTGTATTTTCATTGAAACTGTACAGGAAGTAGTTTCAAGGCATTTTGTGGCCAAAAAATGCTAAAACTGTTTGTTTATGCTATTTTTTTAATTTAATATAATTTTTGTTTTACAAACTCCCTGATCAGTGGCTCAATTTGCTTTGATATAATACCTTTTACTGTTTAGGCAACTTTTGGACAAACACTAATTTCCAGTCCAGCAAGATATCCTTAGTCAGCTGGTCTCCCTAGGCAGGAGCCCCCAGCAGTCAGTGCAGTAACCGGCAATAAAGAGGCCAACCATTACCCAGCTTATCCCACAGAAGAGTTGTAAAATCTTTAGTGCTGATGCTACGTTGAAACACCATGATGGCTATATGGACAATGCATCCACATAAAAATCGATAAAAGACTGTTAATGGTGCTTTATAGCCTGCTGTTGTTTATGAACGATAATAAAGAAAGTGAGCTTTGAGTGACCTAATGCTTGGCCAAACTGGAGTCAAATGAGACCTCATAAAATGGTGATCTCCTCTTATTTACTATGGAAGTAAAACGTGCATGTACACTAAGAAAATAAAACTGACTGCTTCTTCATTCGTGGAGAAAGAAGTGCGGTATGTAGCTACAATCAAAAGCATACAGCTTTCAGTAAAGTGGTCATGACCTGTGGCCTATACGACGCTAGTTCAACCCCTGTGTTTGCATAATGAAACTATGCATTTTTATGGTTATAAGATATTGCCAGTTACCCGAGAGCACACGAAAAGCCTATTTGATCTTTAGAACACTTAATGTCCGGGGAACACAATTTCCGCAAATACGTACAAGCATGCACCTTACCCTGATGATGTTCTGATGACCGGATCCTTCATTATCGCGGGGTGGACAAGGAATGCAAATAAAATCTTTTTAGGCTTTATGATGGGGCCTATTATTTTGCCAAATGTTAATCGCTAAATTACATTGTGTTTAACAAAATAATATAGGCCTTTATGAAAGCCAAAACTACAACTGCTATGATTTGCTTAAAATCCTGAGTGATTGTCCCAAACCCGTATTGATTAATGTGGTTTTGTTTACAAAGAGAAAGATACAAGTGTAAACCCAGCCTGGGCTTTTGTTTCCCCAACAGTACCCATTTGGTGAGGACATGGTGAAAGAGCTGCTTGTGCCTCTAGAAGCAGCTCTGCACGCCACAGCACATACTTATTGTGGAAGAGCCAGTCACCTGTTCATCAAGAGGCTACAGCAAAGCATCCTGTCCATTGAACACAATGCTACACCCAGAAGATGATCTGCCTGGGATTCCATTACGTTATTAACTACCGAAGCCTTGTAAGGACAATAAGCTGAATGACAGCCAGCTTTCTGCTAACACAGCTCAGGCCTATTTTACTTTACAAAGACTGCATTTAAATAATGCTTTTCTAATATTAGGGAAGATCTTTTTTTTTTTCCCCTTTGTGTGTGCGTGTGTGTGAGGTGATAATATAAGTAGTATGAATGTTATACATGCAAATCAAATTGACAATCTCAGAAAGAGCTTGGTTGGTATTTAGTGTTACACATTTAAAAGGTTGTTTTACTATGAATAAGAATTATATTCATATAATTGTCCTTGAATGCTTATAGTTTAGTTCAAACAAGGGCTGGATTTGTTTTAAAGTACATTTGCAACGAACCTGCATTCGTCTACCGTCCATGTATCAGTTACAATGGTACATAAATGCCGTGACAGGGCTTCTGTCCTATATTCAGGGGTACTTTTGTACTGATGCAACCTGTCAAAAACAACTGCATTGTTACAGTAATAACTTTGATCTCTGTTTATTTTCTATGAAAAGTATTTTTGAAACTTCAACATTAAACACAATGGAATCACTTTTGTTTGTTGAGTTAACTGTATTGTGAAAACTCCTGAGTTAACCCAAAATGTCAGTCATTAGGCTTCACCAAACCAGAATGTGCAATTGTAGGAAATGAAATATAAAATATGAAACCATTTTGGAGAAGAGGATCAGAGCGGAATGTGTGATGATTGTTTTACCAAAGGGGTAATTGCACACAAAAACTTGAGTGTACAGCACCTTTAAACTTGCTCAAGGGGTTCCCAGTTCCCATAGAAGCATAAACCATGACCAAGAAGGTGTCTGCAAGTTGAAAATTAAAAATCAATGTGCGTTAAGACTTCAGAAAAGCCGGTAGAAATGGCCAGAAATGAGCTGAAGTGTTGAGGTCAGCACCCTCTGGGCATTGGTTTTCAGAAGCAGATGCAGACAGCTATGGAATAAGCGATGGGCTGAGTGAATAACAAATGTTATCCATAGCGGCAACACTGAAAACGCTGTAGTGTGAGTCAGGGAAATTGACTCAGAGAATTGCTGTTTTAGGAACTTTTTGAACCTGCTTATATTTTAGTCACATAATGCAATGCTATTATAGCTCCAGACTACACAATTACTTCATAATGTGAAGCAGGGGTGTGTAACATATATTTCCTAATGTGGATCCACTAGCCAACATGAAGCCCACTGTTGACTTCCTGTAAACTGTACAGTAGTTGTGTATGTGATTTGTGTTTTTAATAAAGGAGCTCTGACATATACATATTCCTCAGCTTTTGCAATTCTTCCTGTAAATAAACATTTGAGGGGGGTTTAGATTCACAATGCAGTTTTCAGTCTGCAGACCAAAATCCTTCAAAAGGCAATTCATTCCTTGAAAACTAGATGCTGTAGATTTTTCAGACTGTTATTATTTATACTAGCTCACTCCTGAACACAAGGTTCAAACACAAAGCGTATTCACTTTTCAGGAGAAACAGCTAATGGTTTCTTGGTTCCATTCTCCCAGAGTATTATGGTGATTGAGGACTCATTCTGACAGGAAGTGGCAATGGATTATTCATGTTACTGTGTGCACCATTTCCCTCTCTGTTGTTAAATAGTGATTTCAATCTCAGGTATACATTTCATCATTGGAATTCATGGCATAACAGCAAGAGTGAAAAGGGTGACTATAAAGAAATGATAATAGTGTGCCCTAAAATGTCAGATCACTGCAGACATTATCTTCCGGTTAAATTCACATTTGCAATTTCTACCAGTTCATTAAAAATGATGACATTCACTAAAGTGACTTAATACAAATAAGTTGTAAGTTGTTTAGGGCAGTCTAGTCAACTTCTCAAATCAGTATTTATTAAAACTATACTGGTATCTAAAATTCTAATTTAATTTTTCATTAATGGCCAGATAAGCAGCAGTATGAGAATACCATAGTGAAATGTAGTGACATGAGATATGTGGCAAACTAAAGAGGATGTTGGGACGAAACAGCGGTTTGCCATCGCTGAATGCTCAATCAGTCTGTCCTAGTTCTCAGAACTGTGTATCTGTTTGAGTAACAGCATAACCGGCTTTAGTTCCGACTGATTGACCGATCACCCATAAGTGCGGGTTGTGGGTTAGAATCTGCAGTGCTTGCTTTGGAGCTGCACAGGTTTTCTACTGTAGTATCTCATTTGGGAACGCTTCTATTGTGCTGTGTGCAATGCATAAACTCAATGAATAAAGGAGCAGGCCTAGCTGTTCCCTCTACTTCTCCCTCTTCATATTTTAGATTTTTTTTATTGGGCAGTATCACAGTAATCACATTTCAGTGGTGGCCAGTGCCACCCATGGGCCATGGGTGGCACTGGCCACACCTCTGTCCATAGGGAGGTCAACTGGAGCCGTAGTCCCACTTTAAAATATGCAACTATAAACTGCAGCTAGAGTCTCAACATGGCACTGAGCCTAACTGCCATCACATACTGTATAGGAATGCTTACAGCAAAGTAACACCCAAATACAAAACTAAAGATGCTATTATACTGTCCCAGTCCTACATTGACTTTTTAATGGCCCAACTGTAGCAAATGTCAGCCTACTTCATCATTCAAAATGCACAAGTAATATTCTCTGTATTACGGCTCATAAAAGTGGAAATCAATCAATTCAATTGACCTTTTTTCCCCCTGACAAAATGTCTCATCAATGAGCCTCGTCTGAGTGCCTACAGGCAAGAGGACTATTGGTGGGAATCAATGTTATGCCAAGTGGTGTTAGTGAACAATATTCCCCATGATTCAAGACATTTTTTCTTAGATTTTGAGTGTAGCTGGGTACAAGGCACATTCACGTAAGCTGCATACATTATTTGTGATACATGTGATGGTTTGCATGGGAGATAATACACTAGGATTTTTACAGCATCAGAGGCCGTACATTGTCTACTCCTTAAAATGGCCAGATCGGATTGTTTTTACAGTATGCCTGCTTGTCTGCATTCAAGTGTGTATTTATAATTATGTTGATGTATTTGCTATCTTTTCCTGACAGTAACACTGGACTCCAAACTCCAAAATATATTTGAACCAATATTGTTCTTTACAATATTTTTTATAAGAATATATTGCATATCCATCATTCACTTGGTGTTTTCTGTTCCTTGAGTCCTCAATTTATATAGGTCACTACACAGTTGCATCCTACACTAACCTCTTTTCATGGCAATTATTAATTAATGTATCATTCCTGGATCGGAGAGATGGTGCTTCATTGACTATTGGAGCAGCTCGACCTGCGTGGGAAACCTTTAATTGTTTTTTTCTAAGCCTGACAGCTGAAGACACATGATAGATTGGCCAGACTACTCCTCTGCACAACTGGCGAAAAGGGGTTTGGTGACTGTGTGAATTTGCAAGCTTAATTAAAAGAGTGTAGGCGTGGATCTGGGAGTCCATTTAAAGTATCAGGAAAGCCCCGGAGTTAAAAATTCATCATGTGTATCTCACATGAATGAATGTCAAAAGGGGTTTCTCAGGTGTTAGTAAAAGAGGATGTTTGTAAAAGTGTATTCATGTAAAACCCATTACAAAATTATGAGCTGAAATTATTTTAATATTCAATTACCTAAATATATCATATACCATATAATAAAACACATTCCCCATAGCATACACTTTAAAATATAATTTTACAGAAGAACATTACATAAAGGCTATCTTCATTTCTCTGTAAGATTTTTCAAAAGAGGTAATCAATAAAAAAACATAATAAAAAGGTTATTGTCTAAAGTCTCATTATAAAAGGTTATTCCTTGAATTTTCCATGAAACCATGTTACACATACACAGGACCCTGCACCTGTTAAAATTTCATATACATTTCTGCCAGCACTAGCCTGGCTCCTCCCTGCTCCCTGCCAATCAGGGTGGCTAAGTGTGATGACGTAGAAGTCAAGCGTGTTTCGAAATGTTGGTATAAGATGTACAATGTTGTTGCAATCCCGATTGATGTTTTTAAATAAACCAGGGGCCTCATTTATAAAACGTTGCATAGAAGCTATCCTACAAAATGAACATACGCAAAAAATACATGCGTACGCCACTTTCCGGATGTGAAATCTATAAATCTCAAATTATCTTGAAATTGTGTGCACTCTAATGGTTTTTAAATATCCGCCTTGTAAACTCGCCCTAATTGCCTTCACAATGCGTTGTGCATCGGCTCTGGCCATTTTGCAATGGCATACTGTAGATTTGCCATATGCGCATTGCATGCTGCACATTATTAGTCCAATTACATTTTTCGTTATCACCATCGAAAAGTGTGGTTAACACACACATACTGTCAATTTCATGGGGTGCTCGTATGGCAACATGATGGTTATTACTCTAATATGACCTTAGGAATAACTATGCGCACAAAACCCTCCTTCAGATTCTACTGCGCCTCGACAGTGTAAATGAATATTTATGTAGCCTACTGAGGTGACGAATGAAGCCTCAAAGTACAGCTAGCATTTAAGTTTGCTATCTAATATGCCTGACCAGTCATTTATTTCTACTTTGAATGTTTCTGTATTTAGGAACGCACGGTTGCAGTAATGCAGTTGTTGCGTCTTTGTAAATGTGGCGTAAATAGCATGTAGCTCTTGGCAAACGATAGCTTAAATGCTTATTCTTCATCATCCGATCTCTAAAACTCGTTCCCATCTTAATGCCCGAATGGCTATATATATTCTGGAAGTGCCAATTCTGTGATTTTCTCACAAACCATCGCATTTTATAAGCTACCCTATATGTTTCAGTGGATAGTTAATTTTTAGGATGTGTAAATAGGGTTTTGGAAAACCAATGTGTGTGTGTGTATGTTGTGTTTTCTACAAGTAGCCTATATTGTGTAAGTAGGCCTAGCATGCTCCAAAATACCTGCAGTACTCCAATATTGCCAAAAGGAAATGTGCGTACGCCAATTTCAAACCTGACGTGGAGCAAAGTACTTTTCCACGTCAAAGATTGTTTAAATAAATGGGAACTTTGGCGTATGTTTGAGTACATGCGCAGGTTCTAACATTAAATCTGCCTAATTTTATAAATTAGGCCCCAGAGGTCTCTGCCCAGCAGGAGGCAACAACTATGATCACATCCCAATGGAGAGTGCCCAGCCCCAGACCCATTCATAAAGTACATTTTGGGTCTGGTTACACCAGCCTGTTGGCACAACAGTGGTCCCCAAATACAGTACAACATGGTCAACACAGTGGCATGTGTCTATGTGTGGTGCACAATAAACATACACAATTATTACGCTTCAGAAATCAGAAATCTGGCAAAGTAGGCATAATTCACAACCTTGTAATTTTGCTCCATAGCCTTAAAAAGCCAATCACACTTTACCAGCCTTTGTCTGAATCACAGCATAATTTAATACCAAATTGGTAAAGACTCATGGCCACAATGGTAAACATTAGGCTACTGTGTAGTTTTGCTTCCATTTAAGAAAGAGGGTTCCTTAATCTTTCTATAGCATTGACTTAACAACAATTGAAACTACTAATTTGGTTAAATTAAACCTGTTTAATTGTTCCACTTTTAACTGGAATACAAAAATAACTTTTAACTAAATATAGGATTCTTTAATTGCTGTGTCTTTTGCCTTACATATATATA